>JAFMOD010000554.1:705649-798149 GCA_019802435.1 Corydoras maculifer | reverse complement strand
ATATTCCTATTTGCACATTGTTCATATTTTGGCTTCCATGCCTTAAGTCAGTGTTACAGCAGTATACAAAGTGTTCAGTGGAAGGGTTGCTCTGTGTAAGGGAATCCCCCCAAAAGATTGAAGACTATAATATTGGGTCTTTTTTTATGGGGTGATTTTGAGGGACCAACCAGTCGAACCAATCCTGCTGTTTATCACTGCACATAAATCCGGTATGCATAAGTAAGTTAAGGTATGGTATTAAAATTATATTAACAAATTTAATTTGTGTACCCCCCCCCTCGCAAATGTTACCATTAGCACTTTAGTCACGCAGCTTTACTCCTCAAAGGAGCCCAGTATCTTTATAGGTTATTCACAGATACTTTTCTTTAAAGATATTTTCACTTTATTCTCTGTTCTCTCAGAATGGCACTGAATATATTCTTAATGCTCATGTAGAAGTATTTAGGATAAACACAGGAGATGTGTAAATATATTTTTGTACGATGAAAAAAAGTAAGTTGTTTACATGACAGACCCTATGAAGAATATTCCTTACTAAAAACAATACAATTTATTACATTCATGAAGTACATAACAAATTGTTGCCATAAATAAAACTATTTTGTCAGAACATTGTTAGGGAAGTATTTCAAGTTTTAAATACTGGTTAAAAAAAACAAACATGTGACTGTGTAAAATGAAGTAGTTGTACAGATACTTAGCTGGTCTTGTTTTGTTTAATCCATATTAAAATTTTTGGCAATTGGGATTTTTTTTTTTTTTTGCACACATTTACTGTGATGGTGCAACTTGCTTACTATGATCTCAACCGGATATCATCTAGGTCATACTCTATGCTTCAGACAGACAGAAACTCAGGTTGTAACATGTTTTGTCCATAATATTGTTTTTGTAAGTGATTATCTATGCTTTAAATAGATCATTATGTCTGGCTTGGCAGAGATACTAGTTTTAAAAAGTATATCTTGGGAACATAGTATTGAATTTGTCACATAGTAGTGAATTTGTTTTTTTACTTCCTGGCTGATTTTCGTTTTAATCTGACTAGAAACAGTTGTCTCTTTTTGAGTTACATTTCCTAACAATTTACAGTCGTGGCTTGAGATCTTCATTGCACCATTTTAATTGAACCACACACCAAGCCACAGATGCCAGTTCCTGCATAACTTGGTTACTAATCACACACTCCTTAAACCCCCTGCTGCTGTTTCCCACTGCAGCAGGAAGCTGACCACCACAAGCTTTTCCACACTCCCCCAGTCTCTCGCTGACAGCACTGTACTCGCCACTCCTCAGGAAGGTTGGCCATTTGTGAATTCTTGTAGGGAGTCTTTGTTATAAGCCTTTACCCTTATACCCATGTTGTGCTAATATAAAAACCAAAGTTAGTGTTTGGTATTTACAATGTTTACATGCCTGTCAAGTTTAATATTGCTACAAGCTGGTCAACTTACTAGAGGTTAATCAAGCTATATTTTACCAATGAAAAATTGTTCAACTGTGGGGTTACTGTTTAAAATAGCATTATACACCTTTAAATTTACTTTAATCCAATAAATTTCAGTGACTTTACATAGAATGCACAGTCCTAATTAACTACCCTTTTTTGCATATAAAGTAATGTTTTTTTTAACCTATTTATCTGTTAAATTAGTAATGCAACACTGAATAGGTTATATTCGATTGGCTCACATTAATTCAGTTTTTTTGTAATTTCCTACTTTTCATATAAACTCAGTGCTGTACCAATAAGCATCTCTAATGCTTCACCAATTTGAGGTTCTTTGATTAATGCTGAAACCTGAGACCTGATGCTGGGAAATCTGGTGTGGAAGGTGTATTAAGGCTATAAATAATGACATGTGTAGGATTTACTTACAAAACTTATGCAACATAATAACTTTTCCACATAAAAAGTGCTAGTGAATAACAGGCCAAATATTCACATATTTTTGGTGTATTTCATTAGAAATTCTTTACTAACAATCTCTTTCGAGTACGTTTTATTCACTGTGACATGTGAAACAATGTAGGGTCACAACGAGCCATGGATTCTTAAAATGCAAATACTGGACTGCAGAACTGTACTGTAATGATTATGCTAAACCCCAAGTGAGAAAAACAACCACAAGCTGCATCTAGTTTACTTTAAACTTATTACACAGGATCTTTGAGAAGTTTTTCCAGTTTAGGTTGCTGTCTCAGCACAACCATCACATGCAGGTGCAAGCATGACACATAACAGTAAATCCCTATGACCTTCATCCCCCTACCACAAAACTAAAAAAAACAACGCGAGAACGATGTATGTAGTGTGAGTAGCTATAAACAAAGTATATTCTTTATTTTGTAGTTGGCGTTCATACTTGGACACCCATTTTCAAAGGTAAAACTAAAAAGGGTTTTACGAATATTGCTCCTGTCATGTTCTATAGTAAATAAATAGGTTTAGAATCAGCTGTGTTTCCCTTTGTGTACATTTTATTTTTGTACACCACTAAATTCTTTGAAATATGTTGTTTTTAAATGTCTTGTTAAAAATATTTATAAACAGTGGGTACGGAAATTATTCAGACCCCTTTTGAAAAATTTTATTATTTAATTATTAATGTACATTCAGCACCCCAGTTTGCCAGAATAAAACTAAAATGTAGGAATGTTTGCAAATTTATTAAAAGATAAAAACAGAAATATCTCATGGTAATAAGTATTGCTGTCCATTTCTTCTGATACTTGATGGTTCTACTCCTTCATTGGAGTCTAGCTGCGTTTAATTAAACTGACTGGACTTGATTAGGGAAGACACACCTGTCTATGTAGGACATCACAGATCACAGTGCATGGCAGACCAAATGAGAATTGTGAGGTTGAAGGAACTGCCCAAGGAGCTCAGACAGAATTGTGGCAAGGCCAAGGCTACAAAAGAATTTCTGCAGCACCAAAATGTTCCTAAGAGCACAGTGTATAATTCCTAAATAGGACGACAAAAGTTTGAGACGGCCAGAACATTTCATTTTGAGTTTGCCAAAAATCACATGAAGGACTCCCAAACTATGAGAAATAAGATTCTCTGGTCTGAATAGACAAAGATTAAACTTTTTGCCATTCATTCTAAGCAGTATGTGTGGAAAAAACCAGGCACTGCTCATAACCTGCCCAATCCAATCCCAACAGTGAAACATGGTGGTGGCAGCATCATGCTATGGGGTGTTTTTTTCAGGTTCAGGAACAGGACGACTGGTTACAATTGAAGGAAAAATGAGTTCGGCCAAGTACAAGGCTATCAAGACAGATATACGAAGAAAACCTCTTGCAGAGTGTTCTGGACCTCAGACTGTGCCGAAGGTTCTCCTTACAACAGGACAAGACCCTAGGCACACAGCTAAAATAATGAAGGCGTAGCTTCGGAACAACTCTGTGACCGTTCTCGAGTGTCCAAATCAGAGTCCTGACCTAAACCCAAATAAAATCTTAAAATGACTGTTTCTATTAGCTCAAAAGGGTCTGAATACTTATGACCATGTGATATTTAGTTTTTCTTTTTTTACTTAATTTGGAAAAAAATCCTACATTTCTCTTAAAATGGATGCTGAGTGTACATGAGAAATAAAATGAACTTTTATGATTTTAGCATATGCCTACAATGAAACAAACGGTGAAAAATTTAAAGGGGTCTGAATACTGTCCGTACCCAATGTATGCAAGTGTTGCTGTATTGTAGGTTGGATTAGTATTTTAATAATTTTGTGGTTATCTTTAATGAATAGAGACATCACAAAATGATACACCTGCCATATCTTACCTTACTTTGGTGTAGTTCAGTAATGTCTAACAGATGTGCAGTAGCATTAGATTGCATGTAGTAATGTTTTTATTAGGACTTTTAAATTAATATTCAAAGAGTACTCAATAAACTACACAAAACCGAACTTATTGGGTTCTAAATAATTTCACTGCAGAACATGATTAGGGCAAATTCAAATGTTTTGAATAAATATTTGCCAATGACTATTGCTCTTGGACACAAAATGCCAAATATGGGCATAACAGTGACACGGAACTTTAGTGGTCTATTTGCATATGAGTCCATTTATTACACAATTTCAGAGAAACTATAAAAAATGGAATAAAACATTGAATAAAATTTGTTTTATTAGTTAGTTTTTAATTAGTTTTTAGTTAGGTGTTAATTAGTTTTAACACCTTAGTTAAAAATCCTGATTAAACAGTTACGGAGCTATTTACCATCTTGTTTAAAAAGGATGGAAGTTAGCATTGAGGAGATTGCATCATGTTATTTAGGCAACAGTACAATATTAAAATGGTGGTCTACAAGTGTCATTTAATTTCAATGCAATACATTTTAAATTATTGCTTGGATAAATTATTACAATAAAACTGCAATTAGAATCTTGAGTAAAATTTCATGTAGTACAACAAAATAAGATGTAGGCATCACGCTTGAATTCAAATCCAATCTGTTTCAATGTGCAGGAAAAATATCCATCACAGTGAGAATTGAAAGTTTGTTTCAGTTGTTTTTAGAGTTGACCATAAATTTCATCATTAGATTAAAAAAGTAAAGGAAACCAAATCAAAGCAAATATTTTGACATATTATATATGTATATCTGTAGGTGGCAAAATGTGTGAGGGTTTCAGTACATTGTGGGATTCTATTGTACAGAAATAACTGCAACTAAACATTTTCTCTATTTGTTTGCTAGTCTTGTGCATTAGCTTGGAGGACTTTAAGTCCATTCCTATGTAAACAACAAAAAAAAAAAGCCTAAGCTCAACTCATATTGGCAGGTTGCTGTCCATTAACTGCGTGTTCCATGTAACACTTCTATTGAGCCAAGTCAGGACTTTGACCTCGCAATTCAAAAACATGACGTTCAACTGTCTTTAACTTTAACTATTCCTTTATAGAATGCTTTGTGCAATTAATTTATTAATTAAGTAAAATGGGCCAAAATCCTAATCCTCCCACCACCATGTTTCACAGTTGCAGCATTTTTTTTTTGCGCTTCAAACCCAATGCTTTTAAAAAAAACCCTAAATTTATAGTTTTAGCTCCTCTGTCTCCAAAACACTGTTCCAGTAACATTTTGACATGTTCATGTAATACATACTCCAGACTTACAACAGTGTACTTTTTGTAAAGCAGTGTACTTTTCTCCTTACAATCTGAAAAAATATGCAAAATTACAGAATGTTCTAAAGTGTTCACAAGCATGTATGTACTGGGAACAGAATAAAATAACAGGTTTTCCATTAAATAGAAGTGAAATGAACACTAGAACTTTTTGGTGCCCTGTTTTGAATCTTTAAGTGATCTAAAAGTAGTATCTAAAGTAATTAGTCAAATTATTTATCATTATTCATCAATATAGCATGATAAAATAATAACACTGCACTGTATTGAGTTATAAATTAATAAATAAATAATCTATCTTATCCATTATTGCTGAGCCAAGTTGCACCAAACCAAGAAATAGCAGGAAACCTTAGGCTTTCCTATGTAGTAATGTTCTGCTGAACTTTGGATTAATGTATTCTTTTTAAATGTGGCAGAAAAGGCTGAACACAAATGCTTTTGGAAGTTGCTTTAGTATATTACATAAAGAATAAGTGGGCTAACACTTTGGGAAGTGCAGATGTCACATCTGTATAAAAGCGTTTAAAGGGCCCCAGTTAAACTGTGCAGTGCATGTAAATATAGCATAGAGGTGTCTATAACACTCCAGTTTTTAGTTGTTTTATTATGTTCACATGATTTAGCAGATTAGTTTTTCTACAGAGCCTCCAGTCTATATACAACACAAAACTTAGTCCCCATTTTAGCACTTAAGGTTAATTAGATCTTCTGTTTTTGCTTAAAAACCTTGGTGCAACCCTTAAAGATCAATTATACCGTTATTTAAAATAAGATTGGATCAGCAAGTTGAGATGAATTAGAAATTGTGTAATTTCCACTTCCAAGATGTATTATGAAACTTGAACTGAGAGTATTTAAGTCCTCTGCTTGCTTTGTAATTAACCATAATCTTCATGCTACATCATTGCTGGGTATTAGTGGGTATTGATTTATGGGAAACATCAACACATGCTAACTCATCATGCTTACTAATATTATTATTTAAGTAGGTGTGAATGTTGTGCGCATGGCATTGTATATATTCATTGCTGATTCTCATCAGCATAGCATCCTGGATACTCACGCTATCTGTATGTGAATCGTTACAGTGGAACATACACACTCTCTACGCTGCCAAATGTCCTTTTGACACAAGTGTTGAAGGAAACCCTTTCGTACATAATTTAAAACTGTATTTTGGACTCTGCCATACATGAATCACAATGCTTTATTAGTGATATTATGTAAACACAGATGAGAAATGAAGCTGAGTTCTCCAAAGTGAGAGTGACTCCTGCAAACAGTTAAGAATTTGTTCATTTAAAGGGCGTTCAGTATGTGCAAATCTCTAGCTTTCAGTGCTGCCTCTTTCATGGTGAGATATTAAGCTCTTGTTTGTGTAAACTGATGTAGTTGTGCTGGCCTTGTGTACTGACTTCAATTACTGTACATTCCTACATTTCCTGTATGACCTATTGCTATTTGTGTTACTTAAAGCTGAATGTTTACTGCAGATTTGACATAATCGATTGAAGATAAGTATTTTGTTACTTGTGCAGTGTCATGCATTTGCATAGACTCATAGTGTAATAGACAGACATACACTGACTTCTCTATTTTTTCCTGCTCATTTGTATATTATTAAGTAAGATATTTAATAATTTATGGCTGTATAACTTATTATTGTGATTACACTAATTGTCCTTCGGTGAAGTTGCTGAATAGTTTATACATAAAGCATAAAGTAATAGCATTGCACCTGTTAAAGCTGTGGTTAAAAATAAAGCTTTTTCATGAGAAGTTGTCACGTTTTCTCATTTACTGAATCGATCACATTTTTTAAATGATATCCATAACCTGTTTTATTTAATTCTTTTCTTTATTAACCGGGTCGTTTAAGCCTGCGGTTAATAAAAAGTTTGTGGATAAGTGAGTTATACCAGAGTGTGTACCATAGGGGCTGGTTTGCAAGGCAAATTAATGACGCATGCTTGCACTGTAAAGAACTGGGGGATCTTTGGTTATTTTTAAAAGGCAGTAGAGCTATTACTGTATAGACATTTTTGATTTTTAGGAATTTGATTTGGTTTTGTAGCTATTTTCAGGAAAATATATTGGAAGCAACAACTGCTGTTTAAAGGTTTAGAATCCATGATGCATGTCATTATACTTCTAGTTTATGCATTGTGTTTAGTAATAAGTTGCACTTTTGTATGAATTAAAATATATAAAATGAATTCCTGGTGGTTTAATCAGTGTGTTCTCTAATAAAACGTGTTCTCTAAGAAAACATCAGGTTCAGGTATATGTATGTATGTATGTATGTATGTAGAACGTCTCGGGCGCTGGGCAGACACATCCAAGACAGGGTGCCCATCTATCACTGGGCACACACTCACACAAACACACTCTACATGGGGCAATTTGGAGAACTGAATTTACTTGATCAATATTTTTGGACTGTGGGAGGAAACCGGAGAACCCGGAGGAAAACCGCACGTACACAGGGAGAACATGGAAACTCCACACAGATGGGGATTCGAACCGGGGATCCCTAGTGCTAAAAGGCGAACGCGCTAACCACTAAGCCACCGTGCCGCCATATATATATATATATATATAGTACAAAGCATATAGGATTTGGTTCCATTCTGTTTTTATGCACTTTTGCACTTTTGATTTCAATCAATTGTGCATGTGGTTTTTTTTTAACCCTTAACTTTCCTATAATATGTTTCATAATGATATTGTTTTTTGAACTGCTGTCAAGATAAATTGATGCACAATTGTTTGTTAATAAACAGTTTCATCATCAGTTTGTAAAGGTCAAACCACTGTTCCATTTCTTACTTTACTAATAGAAACTGCAACTCAGCAATCATGTGAAAAGAAAGTTCTTTGTTCTCTGTGACACCTAGCTTGCCATTACTGTTGTCTTTAATTCTTGTGCTTTGTGATGATGCTGACTGATGCTCGCTGTTTTATGCTGTATAAACAGTCCCTGCTTGAGTCTGCAGGGCATTTAGAGCCCAAAATAGGCTGCTAAATAGAAAGTGGTAATTGCAGGCTTAGCAGTGACGCAAAGTTAAAAGAATGCTAAAATGATGGAAAGAGTCACAGAAGAGCACCTTTATTGGAGCTTATTAAACAAAGATCATCACTGTCTGATAATAGCACTCTCAAAGCTGGCATTCATGGCTCCCAGCCCCTCAGGCATTGCTAGGTAGTGTTTGGCTCTTGGGGCCCACACATGCTGCAGCCTCATTGACTTCACGAGGATGATTTGTTGGTGCGACAGCAGACAGTCTCTGTCTTGGGCTGGAATCCCCCCCTCCAGCCCTTTTCATGACTCATCCCAGACCATGATATCATATCCCTCCGTCTCAACACTAACAAAACTCCAATGTTGCTTGGTGAATCCACGGCCCTAAACACAGAAGCTCGAATCAGGGCCTTGGTATTTGTGACCTTCAGCATGATGTGTACTTCATAGATGGGAATCTCTGCTTATTTTGTTGTCTATTTCTGTTTTGCCCTGTGATGTATGTCTGTTATTTATTAAAGACCTCATGAACACAACAGCAGCAAATCAACAAATGTACTGGGTTTGAAAATCATTATTGAAATTATGCATACAGTATGTTGTATGCATTAATAATTGACAGCATAGTTTTTATTTTAAATACTAGAGGTTTGGTTTGTTTTCCCTAATAATTTTGTAATTCACTTATTTGGTGCCAGAAATAGTTCTAGTGATGCCTTAAAAAGCTTCTAGCCCATTTTTCATTCTAGTAAAATATGATGTATAATAGGAATCTGAGGACATTTTTAACACCGACCACTAACAATCCAGTTTGCTTGAGTGTGAGTGTGAACTCAATGACATTTGACTGTTGCACCACAACCGTCACTAAACACCTTATTCCTACAGCCTGGCGGGATCACTGTGAGCTGACGTATGAGAGTAGCATTGCTCATCACGTCTCTGTAGATGAGCTGTTTGCTTCCATTCTACCGCAGATCATTGTTCTATCTCGGTGCACAGAGTATCGAGTGGCTGTATCCAGGATATCTCAGACAACACGACGTCGTACATGGCAGTGTGCCTTGTTGTGTTTGTGGGCTGGGTGCGTGGCTCGGGCTCTCCCACAGCCCTGAGCCAGATCAGCCTGGCCCTGTTTATCATGGAAAAGTCCCACCGTGGGAGAGCTCCAGCATAAAGTCATCTGCAAGATCCTTCACTTACCCAACGAGCTGAGTCATTTCTAAATATCAGTGTATTTTCTTAGAGAAAAACAAAGTCTCTTCAGGCGGCTGTCAGTGATTTTGCTTGCAGAGAGCTTCATGTTTCCCTTCTCTGAAAGATGTTTGGACTAATGTGATCGCAAACAGCCAGGCCACGCATAAAAGAGGCGCTGCTCATGACATGCTGTCAGAATTATTCGGACCACAATCCAATTATTGACAATAAGGTTGCACTTCATTTCTCACCAGCTTATTGCCTTGTGCCTGTTTGCTATATTTATGTCTCATGTTGTGATGATTTAAGTTTGTGAGCTCATATGTTTCATGTCATGACGATAGCACAAACAGTCCTTCATCTCCTTCCATGACATCAGTCCTCCCTCTCCCTCTTCCAGTTTCAATGCATCAGTCCAAGCGCCTCCCTATTTACATGGATACTGTGGAGCCGAGGAAATCGAGATTAGATTTGGGGATTTAGGGATGAATCACACGGTTTTCCCTAACTGCCTGCTGGGATCGCAGCTCAACAATTTCCAGTCATATTACCCCTGCTTGTGGTTTGCATAAATGGGAGATATTATTGCACTGTATCACCTTAACAGAAGTAACAGCTCGGTTAGTAGGGAAAAGCAGTCTCTCAGTTGGAAAAGCTTCAGCCTGCGTGTAGTTCACTCAGAGGTCCTTGGGAGAAAGGGCGCTGGAAGCAGATTGCATGGGGAGGCAGTGCGGCTTTTCTAATTAGGTTTGCACTGACGGCAAGACGAGCAGGAAACTGTCTGCGGGCAGCTGAGGAAGAACTGTTAAAGTGGTGACATATTGCATGTTTAGACCTTGTGGATAAATGGCAGTCCTTCGAGGAGAGTTGTGGATATGGCTTTGCACACACTATGAGGGCTAGTTACTGTTTTTGCATGGATAATTAGAGACTACTGGGCTCTCAACCAGTGTTTCAGCTGAAATGGTCTACCACTGTTACTACTACGCATTGTTCATCTGAAAATCGTATGACGGGGATGAGACAGCAGACATATCAGAGCCAAGCCTCCCGTAAGGCGCAGAGGGAGAGATGATGATAAAGGCTCTCGGTGTAAACTTACATCATGTACCGTTGATAAAACAGTTTAAAAAGTGTGTATAGGTACACTATTGTGTTTTACTGTCTGATTTTAAAGTAAGACTATGAAGTTTACTATTTTTAATCCTAGCCCAATTCCTGAGAGTAGATTCGAAGTTGTTCGGGGTGTTATGGTGCTCTTCCTCATATCGCTATTTAATCTGCCAACATTAAGTCATAAACAAATGGATCACATCTCCAAACAAGAGGTTATGTAGGGGACTGGTTGTACAATTTTCCTCCTGTGACAGTACGTTGATCTTTGAGCATGCTTGCACAAGTTTGTGTTGTGGAATGCACCAGTTAAAGAATTCTATCAGGAACATGGGTCTAAAAAAATGCAATGTGGTAACACAACTGCCTTCACTTCAGTAATGATTTGCTCCTGTCACGATAAATTGCATTCAATTCCGTTTTAGGTTCAGAATCATACTTGTTATAAGCTTATCCTAATACATATAATGGCTTCAATGTGCCTGGTCAAACCCTATTCCATAAATGAGCTCTCAAAATTTGTACTTAGGCTAAAACCACCGACTCTCCTTTGTATGCTGCATGACCAACATCTGAGAGGATGGAGATCTTTGTAAACAGGCCTGTTGCTATGCATGTTGCTATGTAATAAATTTACAAACAAGATCTAAAGTACAAAGCGCAGCACAAGGAGGCAGAGTGGTGCATCGCACACCCTTTCGTGTTCTCAAAGCCCTTTTATGTTTTGGTGTATGAATGAGAGGGTGGAAGGAGGAGGAAGGATGGAGAAGCTCTTTTCCTGCCATGGGATGGACGCGCCACACAGGATGTGGGAGAACAGGGAAAGACAACAGTGGCCTCTTTCATGTGTCTCTGTCTTTCTTTCTAAACTGTAACTGTACTCCAGTTGACATTTATTAGCAATACAGAGCTGGTTATGACCATGATTGTTTTGTATAACCACAAGTTTCGCTGCACATGGGAGAATGAAATTTTCAGAGTTTACATCCCTAAGAAACGGAAAGACAAATCTCCTTGGGCACCGTGACGCTCCCTTTAAACCAGGGTGTTAATAATTCATGGCTCATTTCTTGGCCATCATGAAGTGCTGAAATATCCTGAGACTTATGCAAAGAACGTGGTTGGTTAGAAATGGTAGGACAGCCACACAGAGTCTAAAGACAGAAAAGAAAAAACACCCTCATGGTGACTCCACAGTCTGTGAAACATGCAGAGGGCTTTGGCACTGGCACTCTCTCTTCCTGTGCATACTGTACTGCGCTCACAGGAGAGCTAATAATACCCTCCCGTGGCCGGCTCAGCACACAGAAAAGTGCCTGCCAGTGGTTTCGGCTGCTTTGCTCTTCACACTGTAGGGGTTTGGCCGCTGTTCATATTCTGATGGATCACTGGGTTCGGCTTGTTCAACTACCTCCTGGCTCAGGCAAGAACAGCTCACATGGCAAAACAAAAGGGTATAAATACCACCCAAACCTTCCTACCACAACCCTAGTGCCTGCACTCTGCGGAAAATTGCTGAAGGCACGAGAAACCCAGTGCAAAAAAATTCTCACGGTATATTAATGACTGTAGAGTGAATGTGGAGCGTTGTGGGATAACAGCGCCACAGAGCCTGGCTGGCCAAATGAGTTCAAAAGGTCAGAGGTTGTGCTGGGCTCAGTGAAGATTTTACTCTTGTTGTACTCAGTGGTAAAGAAATGCAGGTGAACAATACTTATGTTAGAGAATGTATATTTAGAAATGAGTAAAAATAGTCAGCATTTTTAACAAGTCAAAAACCTGGTAAAAAAAACCCGGTTTATCAAATTAAGACAAAATACTGAGTAAATATGGTCATTTAGTAATTAATGATCCCTCCATCCATGCATTATCTTCCGCTTTATCCTCTATTAGGGTCGCGGGGGGGTTCCCCATGCCCATCCAGGAGAGAACGTTTCTGGTGCTGGGCAGATACACCCAGGACAGGGCGCCAGTCTATCGCTGGGCACACACTCACTCACTCTCACACACACTCTATATGGGGCAATTTGCAGAATTCAACTGACATTGATCCATGTTTTTAGACTGTGGAAGGAAACCGGAGAACCTGGAGGAAACCCACGTGGACACGGGGAGAATATGGAACATGGAAGCTTCACCCAGATTGGGATTCGAACCGGGATTCCTAGCGCTGAGAGGCCACTAAGCGGCCCTAATTAATGATCCATTGATCAAAATTAAATGATCCAACATTACATATAGTATTTGTCAGATGCAAAAGTATGTGAACCCTTTATTTACTTTAGTACCAGAACAGCTGCATTTACTTCATTTCAGTAGATCAGTTTGAAATACTTTAAACCCATTTTTTATACCTCTAGATTTTAGTGCCTTTGTTTGCTGACTGAGGTGACTTAAAACACCTATGTAGGACAATAAGTTATTTTCTTCAGGAAGTCATCTTTATTTTTTAAAGCAACTCAGATAGATATATATAAGATAA
Organism: Corydoras maculifer; assembly: GCA_019802435.1. NCBI lineage: Eukaryota > Metazoa > Chordata > Actinopteri > Siluriformes > Callichthyidae > Corydoras > Corydoras maculifer. The sequence continues at coordinate 785,169 of JAFMOD010000554.1, read as the reverse complement.
ATAAAGCATCTAACAATATTTCCTTCTCCAATAATCACTGAATATCACTTTCACCTAATTTTCTAAAATGCATGATTGCACTTCATTAGTCACCATAACTTTGTTTTGTTTCCTTTAGGCTTTCTTTTGACTGTGCTAAAGGTCAATCACATGACAATTGGCCTGTATTTTACCACTCTACCACAAATATTGACTTTTGTTAATGTTGGATTTGTTTTTTTTTTAGGTTTGGTTCCTTTATGGTTTAAGCAACTGAAAAACACACAGCAGCATTAGAACTGAAACTAAATGTTGAAGATTTAAAAAAAAAAATAGTTCAAGAAGTAAAACAAAAACAATGAATGTGGTAAAACATGTTGGTTGTTTTAAATAAGTGGTATCTAATGTTTAATCCAAGGTAACATAAAAAAGATAAACATACAGGTAAATCAAGCGATATGCCCTGAAACAGCACGGTTTCACTTTTATTTCACCTTTAAATTAAGGTCTAATCCTAAAAGTCTACATCTTGCTTCCACACATCATTTTCTTTAATAATAAATGACCAAATGTAATATTTGTGACATTTATTTATTCAGATCCTCTTTATCTTCCGTAACAGATGTTTTACTTTATGTTTGTACAAATAAAAAATTAGAAAATTATGAAGAGTTAATATCTTTTTACTACAATGACTGTCAACTTGGATCAGCTTAGCCAGAACACAATTACCAATGTAGCCTAATTTGAAAATCATTAACCTGAGTAAAGCTTGCGGCTATGAAAATATAAAGTGGTTGCAGTCGTAATGATTTTAGGGCAAAAATGGTGCAGAATTTGGATTAAATACATAAATACCAAGTTCTGCCAACGAACCCTCTTGACCCTCAGTAATTGTGCAAACACAATTTTTTTGCTACTGACACTACATCAACTTAAAATGTGTGCCAAACAGTATTTTCTCTGCCTGATTTAAGCCTGTAATTTTATTTTGAGCAATTCCTTGGCCATGTGTCCACTTCACTGCAGTTTAGTTTAGAAAAATGCAAGAATCCCAGTGTGATATTACACAGGAGTTTGGCATATTAACCACAGTACATCAACTAGACTGTTAACATCTGTAACTGATTACCCTTTAGACATAGACTGCCCTCCATCCTTCATCGTCCCACACTTATGTACTTGGATTGTTCTATTTTTAGGGATTTCCTGTGGAAACATTAGATATCTGAACTTGATATGGGGCACAAAATACAATAAAATATTATTTTCTTTGGCAAAACCTTAAACATTAGCATGAAAACATTATTTTTATCGAAAAAAAATATCCCACTGTGACGCTAACTAATTCAAATAAGGCATACTCTTGTAAACAGTAACAAAGGTATGGGAACACCGGATAGGATTACCATTGAACCATCCTAGGACAATCAAATAGTGCAAACAGACCTATTCTCATGGGTTTGGCATAACCCATAAAACATGTTTTGAATAACCCAACAGAAAAATGTACGCTTTTGAGGTGATTAGAAGAATCTTTATGACAGCAGTATAGAGAAATAAATAAAATTGGTGCCAAACTCCAAGCAAAACACCCCAGAACAAACAATACCTTTGGTCAGACAATCTGAAATAGCTATATTTAGTAAGCTATGCAAAGCTGGAAATTTATAGCTTTGCTGCCTTGTCAAAACTGTGTATCCAAAGCACACACAAGTACACATAACATGAAATAAGACTGGACCCATGAGCAGCAGAAAATAGAACATGATCTGATGAGTTGTCCTTCAGACTTTTCCCTAAATTCAGTGTTTACATTTTAAGAAACCCAAAACATGTGAATTGACAATACTTACTGCCAACTGTTGAACATGACTGGCACTGCCTAATGGTACATGAAGCCATCTGGTGGGAGTAACTAGGTCAGATGTTTTCTTCATGATCAAGGAATAGTGTGTACTTTAAAATACCAGGTGCACTTTGACCACTAACATATTCTAAGATGGGATTGTTTCCGTAGACACAGCTTTAAAAAAAGGTTTGTGTCTTTTATTCCCAGAAATAAACCCCTTTTTGACATTACTTTTTGACATAAAAATAAATTTGAGTCAATCATACATGTCATTGCAATCATTTGGTTGACCAGTTGTTAGTTATTAAGGCAGAAGGTAACCTCATTAACCATTGTAATGTAACTAATAGAAATCATATTTGTTTTCAAACCACAAATATGATTATGACTTATTTTGAAAATTCCAATTACTGTCTCCCTCTGATTACTAAAAGCTCATTTATGAGAATTCTGCTTAGCAGTCAACTAGTTTGGCTCATGTTAACAGAGGCTATTAACAATCATGTCTTTAAAACAAGAAACGGCATGTTCACAAAAGCTGGATATGGCAACTTTATGCTACTTGCACCTATTAGTGAACCTACTGAATCAGTAATGCCATTTATTATGTTATAAAAAGGTCAAAATATGGCATTTATTTGTGCATTTTGCATACATAATATTAACAAATCAAGAAATACAAACACTTGCATTTAATTATTTAGCGGATGCTTTTATCCAAAGAACCTAAAAAATAAGAGAACAATATAATACTGATATTAAAGTTGTCAATTATTGTGTCAAATTACAAAAAAAAATTTCGGATTCAAGCATATCCTTTTTAAATATAAACCTTCTTTAGATTTAAACCGATCACGGTGGCTTAGTGGTTAGCATGTTCTCCTCTCAGCACTAGTGATTCCCGGTTCGAATCCCAATCTGGGTGGAGTTTCCATGTTCTCCCTGTGTCCGTGTGGGTTTCCTCCGGGTTCTCCGGTTTCCTCCCACAGTCCAAAGACATGGATCAGGGTAAATTAAATCCTCTAAATTGCCCCATATAGAGTGTGTTTGTGTGAGTGAGTGTGTGCCCAATGATAGGGTGGGTGTATCTGCCCAGGTGACTTTCTCCCCTGGATGAGCATAGGGAACCCCGCCCCCCACGACCCTAATAGAGGATAAAGCGTAAGATAATGGATGGATGGATGGATAAATTTAAACCTTCTTGTGTATTTTTTTAATGTTGGACATGATGTGGACACCTTCTATTAACTCTTGTTTGTATGAGTCCATACAGGTTCTGAGTTTCAGGCTCACTCTTAGAGTTAACGATGATCATTTTCGTGTGGAGTCTGCATGTTTCTTGTGCAGGTTTCTTCAAGGGCCTCTAGTTTCCTTCCACTTTCCAAAGACATGCTGATGGGTAATTTAAGGTTTTAAAATTGCTCAGCCCTCTAGCACTATGTAGTTTGTAGCTTGTCCTGCCATGAAATAATAACTGATGCTGTTCAAACATTAAAATAATAATGAGCAGTGAATTAAATACAAATGAAACTTTTATTGTATCAGACCTTTGGAATGACAGTCAGTCAGGTCTTAATTTCTATTATCACAATTTGGCAGCACACCTCATCATGGCTTTGCAATTATAACTGCAATCAAGCTATCTACACATCAAGCATAATCTCACTCATTTATAAATGTTTTAAACCACATGCCAAGTTCGGACACACCTTCTCATTTCTCCTCTTACCATATAGATGGATTTTGTAGTTTTACAATTACAGAATGTAGTTCTTCTGTTTGTTTTTTTTTGTTAGTCCCCTGTTGGTTCTCTGTTGGTTAGGACCATCTCAGAACAGGTACCATTTGGGTGGTGGATTGTTTAGTGTCAGTTCTGCAGTGACACAGATGTGGTGAGGGGGTTTTAGTGCAGCAGTGCTGCTGTAGTTGCATTTCTCCACCTCAGTGACACTGCTGGGATAGGAATAATGTATCAACCAAATAATACATACTCTGGGGTTTCACACTTTTGGGGTCCTGCCCAATAGAGAGCAGAGTAAGGGGTGTATACTGTAATCCACAATGGTAATGTATATGCTCTAGCATATAGTGCTCCAACTTTGGTCATGTTTTGAAAGCCGTGTAATTGTGACCTCTTTTAAACAAAGTGACTTTCTAACAGGTCACAGGACAAAACAATATTTATTTTTATTAATGGAGGAAGATTCTCAGCTCAGCATTAAAATATTAATATTGTGATGGTATGTAGTGTGTGCCAAGCTAGTACAGTTTATTCAGTAAAAATGGTGTGGTTGAATTGGTGTTGTGCTCACTCACTGTACACTCTCTAATATATTTACATTAAGAATGTTGCCCAATGTGATTTTTTTATTCAGTGCAATGTGACACAATAACAAGTCAGTTAGTTAAGCAGTAACCAGCTGAACTGTGTATTATCCCGATCTATTTTCAGATCCAGATTTCCTCCTGGGCAGCACGATGGCTTAGTGGTTAGCACGTTCGCCTCTCAGCGCTAGGGATTCCCGGTTCGAATCCCAATCTGGGTGGAGTTTCCATGTTCTCCCTGTGTCCACGTGGGTTTCCTCCGGGTTCTCCGTTTTCCTCCCACAGTCCAAAAACATGGATCAAGTTCAATTGAATTCTCCAAAGAAGAGATAGGCATGTGGAACCCCCGCGACCCTAATAGAGGATAAAGTGGAAGATAATGGATGGATTTCCTCCTTTATTGTTTGAATAAATTTTATTTAGTAGTTTGTAATTACTAGATTGCTTGTAGAAGAGATGTGTTTTCAGGTGTTAAAAATGCTGATTGTATTAGCATTATGGACAGAGCTAGGGAGACCATTTAGTAGTGATGATACATGGAATGAAAATTGGCAAGACAAACAGGTTGAAACACTAGGCAGCAATCATCACTAGACTACAGTAAATGAGCAGGGGTGTACCATGGTAAAACTAAATGCAGATATAATACATGGAGTGTTACATGGGCTTGTGTTGGTTGAACAACGATGAGCTGCAGAGTTCTGGATCCATTGCAGAAGCTTGATTGTATGAAATGGAAGATGATGCATTGCAGTTGTCTAGCCAAGAGATAACAAGAACTATCCATCTATCCATCCATTATCTTCTGCTTTATCCTATATTAGGGTCGCGGGGGGTTCCCCATGCCCATCCAGGGCAGTACGTTTTGGGCGCTGTGCAGATACACCCAGGACAGGGCACCAATCTATCGCTGGGCACACACATACACTCTATATGGGACAATTTGGAGAACTCAGTTGACCTTGATCCATGTTTTTGGACTGGAGAACCTGGTGGAAACCCACATGGACACAGGGAGAACATGGAAACTCCACCCAGATGGGGATTTGATCCGGGAATACCTAGTGCTGAGAGGCGAACATGCTAACCACTAAGCCACGTGCCGCCCGATAACAAGAACTAGAAAATATTAATAATAAAAGGACTGATCTTGATGCTGTAACTTGCAGAGACGGCCAATTTTAGTTGTATTTCAATTGTGAAACCATGGTTACAAGTAGAGCTGGCTGGGGAGATTGTGGAGCAGTGGAGAGTCAGGATGTGATAAATCAAGGATGTTGCTAGAATGCTTAAGGGCTTTTTTCTTGTAATATTTCCCTTAAGATAACAGGCCATCATCCAAAACGGATATGTCAGTGAGACATGTAGATATCTGAGAAGAAATTTTTGACATCAGGGCCAAAGGACATGTGTCAGAGACATAGTAACGATGTGAGATCCCATGAGTCTCAATGTCTGCTCAGTAATAAAGAGTAAAAAAGAAGGAAAATAAGAACTGAGCCTTTGGGCCCTCCAGTGTTAGCTTGGTGAGATTATTCTCGATGGCCATTAGAATGATCTGTTTGTAAGGTAGAACCAATTTTTCTTTCTTTTTTTTATTAAATGCCTAGTTTAGATCTCATTGGGCCACGGAAAGTTCAAACAGAACGAGGACAGTATTGAGAGGTGCTTTAGTTGATTTTAATGCATCAACCACAAATAGCAAGCTGTAATTTGGTAGCCAACACTCGAAGCCAAACTAATTTGCATCTATAAGGTTGATGCTGGGTGGATACGACACATTTAAGGGCTTTGGTCAGAAAGTGTATTAGTGACTCAGGTGTGGAGCTAATGCCAACAAACAATTAACATAAGTAGGCACTGAGATTTTGACTTACCTGGGTGATTTTTGGGAGGGTCATGGGGGGTGGAGGCAGAGAGGTGAAATACAAACGATTCGAGGAGGTGACGAGGAGATCAGAGGGTACAGCAGCATATATTAAACACATTTATCTTATTGGAATTACATTTATTTCTATATTTATTTTGGCTATGTCAGTGTGAAATCTGAAACAGCCACAAAAGAAAATAATGTTGGTCCATGTATCACAACACAAGCCTGTGCACACAAATCATAGCAAGGAGAGAGTGGTGTACTATAGTATAGTGGATAAACATTCATTTATCTTGCCATTAAAACATTAAAACATTTTTGAATGACACATCAGCTAGAAGCACATTTGCCTACAGCTTATTTTTTGTCAATACAATTTCAATTCCACCAATTATGTGTAGGTTCTACTAGAAACTTGTTTATAGCTCATTTAAATATCCTGGTGTGTGTTTGTGTGTGTGTGTCACAATGACCCACAAGGTTGCAAACATCCATCCATCCATCCATTCATCCATCTATTATCTTCTGCTTTATCCTCTACTGGGGTCGCTATACATCGCTATATCGTTTCAGGTGCTATACAAACACACTCTATATGGGGCAATTTGGAGAATTCAATTGACCTTGATCCATGTTTTTGGACTGTGGGAGGAAACCGGAGAACCTGGAGGAAACCCACGCGGAAAAGGGGCGAACACGGAAAGTCCAACAAGATGGGGAGTCAAACCGGGAATCCCTAGTGCTGAGAGGCGAATGTGCTAACCACTAAGCCACCGTGCTGCCTTAGGTTGCAAACAAGATGACTTAAAAATACTACAAATATTTTTGAAAATATTATTTCTTATTACAAATCTTTACAACCAGAGTCAAGATGAACAAGACCCTTTGGTGTACATTTTTAACCCCGGCATGTGTGTCCTGAAACGTGCTGGTAAGTACTTTTGTGTTATGTTATTGCAGGTGTGAATGTGTGTTTATCTCTGTTTTCCCTGTGACAGACTGATAAACTGAAAAGAGTGTTTTTTCAACTATGTGTGCTGGGATCGACTACAGGACCATATGTGTCCATGATCAGGGTAAGCTTAAGAAAATGAACGAATGAATAAACAATTAGACATTTTTCTTTGAGACAGTGAACCTGCAATGCTTCAAATATCATCAAGAGGCAGCATTTTAACACAGGATGCATGTATTTATAAAATGAACATAAAACGTGTATCTGTTTACTTTTTACTTCTCAGTAAATTTTTGAATAACATGTCCATGCTCTGCGGCACGGTGGCTTAGTGGTTAGCACATTCGCCTCTCAGCACTAGGGATTCCTGGTTTGAATCCCCATCTGGGTGGAGTTTCCATGTTCTCCCCGTGTCTGCGTGGGTTTCCTCCGGGTTCTCCGGTTTCCTCCCACAGTCCAAAAACATGGATCAAGTTAATTGAATTCTCAAAAAATTGCCCCATATAGAGTGTGTTTGAGTGAGTGAGTGTGTGCCCAGCGATAGATTGGCGCCCTGTCCTGGGTCTATCTGCCCAGCGCCCGAGACGTTCTCCCCTGGATGGGCATGGGGAATCCCACCGCGACCCTAATAGAGGATAAGCGGGAGATAATGAATGAATGAATGAATGTCCGTGCTCAGATATGTGTATTTAGGTATTAATATTTTTGACAGTCATTGTATTCTGCTTTGCCACAATTTTATCATACTTATCTTTGCCATTTTGCATAACCTGGATTAAGATGGGTTTCCAATTAAATCTGAATCCCCCTAAGGTTTCCTCATCACCAATTTAAAGTTTTGGTTCTTTTTATAGCTTATTATTCATCACAGTTGGTAATCATTCTGTAATTGTCTTATTTTAATATATCAATTATTCATTTAAGTTTTGCCTTAAACTGGTTTGAAATGTCGATACCTAAACTATATACCTAAAAAAAGATCTAAAGCTCTTTTCCAAATAAGGACTCCTCTACTTCGTGTTGTTAGGTGTTGGCATTACTGTGTCCACCCCCAGGGTTTGATCAAATAATTCTTCATCATCATGTCTTCCGAATGTCATTTTAATTGACTCTATTGCATCATCCACATAAGCTATTTACCCAACATACATAACCGACTCACATCCTGCACGCCTCCAAGTCTCTCTGTGTGAGTCAAACGCATGTTGTCAGTCAAACCCAGGATCAGTTAGACAGTGTAGTGTCCTTCCAAACAAAGCTTCTTATAGGACCAAACAAGCTACATCAAATATATGCAAAGTTTAAAAAAAAAAAAATATGTGACTCCTGTCTAACGACAAGACAAGTACATTTTTCAAGTGTAGTTTAAGGCTATGTTTAAATATTTTGTATTGCATTAATTAGACTTGTTGGATGCTAGATGTTTGTGCAATCTTGGAAAATGTGTGGACTGTGGGGGATAGACAGAAGTTTAACAGTGATAACTCATATTCAGACTGCTTGCATAAATGACTGGGTAGAATGCCGTTATAAAGATATCAGAATTTGTAATTAAATGAGTTCAAATAAAACCAGTAATGCATTTCATCTAAAAATTAAAACACTGACTATTAAAAAATAAACAAGTGGCCACTATTTTATCTCTTTAAATTTATTTATTAAGAAATTTGAAATCATTTTCCGCTTAATCCTATACTAGAGTCATGATGGGGGGCGGGGGGGGGGATTCCCATGTCCATCAAGGTGAGAATTTTTCGAGAGGATCTTTCAGATACACACAGGAGAGGGCATCAATTCTTTGCTGGTCAAGCACTCATTCACATATACACACATACACACACACACACACACACACACACACACACACACACACACACACACACACACACACACTATATAGGGGGTTACAGTTATGTAATAAATATTCCAAAAGATTTTAGACACTTAAATAGGTGATTATATATAAAAAAAAGTTTTGTTTTTTTTACAGTTAAATTACATTTATTTTAATGTAGGCCCAATCTGTGGATTTGCATAGTACAGTACAATATGTATAACAATACAATAGCAATGCAATTAAAGATGTGTGCTCTCTTTGATTGAGTTTTCATCAGTGTGGTTTTAATGTCTTTTGAATCTCTAGCCTGAGACCATGGAGCTTCACATCCGTAAACATAAATTTATGTTTTTTTTCTAATGCTAAAATGATTTTATTACATGTTATGCATTTGGTGCAACAAGGTATACTGTGTTATGCGAATATATTATTAATGTAAGTGTTACAGTGTAAATGTGCTGGTAAGGTAAATTGTAGGCTTACAGGAGCTAACCACAAAGAGACAAAATATAGTTTAAAAAGTTTTTTTTTAATAAATATAATTCATTCATTCATTATCTTCCGCTTTATCCTATATTAGGGTCGCGGGGGGGCGGGGGTTCTCCATGCCCATCCAGGGGAGAACATTTCGGGCGCTGGGCAGATACACCCAGGACAGGGCGCCAATCTATCGCTGGGCACACACTTACTCAAACAGACACGCGCACACACACACACACTATATATTGGGCAATTTGGAGAATTAAATTCACCTTGATCCATGTTTTTTTGGACTGTGGGAAGAAACCGAGCCAGATGAGGATTCGAACTGGGAATCCCTAGCGCAGAGGTGAACGTGCTAACCACTAAGCCACCGTGCCGCCCTAAATAAATATAATAAATAATAAAATTGGGTATGTGCACAATTTATACAGCATGCATAGTATTAAATGATGCCTCAGGACTATGCATGACTGCACATGAAATCATACATCAACTCTTACTACTGCACATGATGTTTACCTTAGAGACCACAAAAAAAAAGGAACAAAAAGCAAAAAGATTGCAGGTTGCCCCAAACATGCTGAACACTTTTTAGAAACCTTGCAGTTTCCTGTGTGTTGGTGCCACATACTGTATTATTGTAACTACAACATGTATCCATTAAATTATAGTAAACATTACTATTAAGTTTAACTTAATCCGTAATTCCCCCTGTATCCCATACCCCAATTTAAGTCCTAACCTTAATCCTTCTAATCTTCAGTAAGTCTTGGAATTATCCAAATCATACAAACCTTTGACTTAACGAAAGTGTGCTGCATTTAAACTGGGATATCAGAATTTCTTAGCTATTAGTTGGAAATGTCCAAAATTTAATCTGGAAAGCCCCCTGAAGTCGGGGGAACTTCAAACCCCAACTCAGCTCAACTATATTTGTACAGTGCTTTTAACAATAGAACATTGTCTTAAAACAGCTGTACAGCACTCTAATGGTTTTTAAATGTATGGTGTGATTTGGAGTTACATCCTAATCATACATTTTTTTTCGTAAATAAAATCTATTACATCAAAAAATGTTCCTGCAAAACTGTTTTTTTTGTGCAACAAACCCACATATTAACACAAACTGTGGTAACAAAAACTCCCTATTGCTGCTTTTTTATCAGCCGTATAAAACACATAAGATGTACTTCTCATTAACACTTTGTATGCCATATTTGTGTCTTTTTTAACCAGTACATTTAATACTGTCAAACTTCAGTCTGTCTTGATGCATTTGTATTAACTGTTATCGCCAACACTAACTAATGTCTAACCTAAACACTTCTCTAACTTCCCAATCTAGATGGTATATGGTGTTTATTTATAGTCTTCTTTAATGCTTTTTATTGTTATATGTACATAATTTTATTATGTATATACAGTATATATTAATATATTATTATTACATAATAGTATTTTTTTCCCATTCATTTATTCATACATTATCTTCTACTTAATCCCATACTAGGGCCATGGGAAGGTTCCCCATGCCCATCCAGGGTACAACATTTCAGGCACTGGGCAGATCCACCCAGGACAGGGCACGAATCTATCGCTGGGCACATGCTCACATATATAAATATTTGATGTATCTTTTTAAGGGCCAACCTACTGTCCCTTGCTGCTGTGATATTGTCCCATGGTGGGACAATAAAGGCTTATCTTATTTTAACTCCATCCATTTTAAATCTGGATAGCATGTTAAACCCCAAAGTGATCTGTAATACAGAACTAGCTCTATGTTATCATTTATTTTTTTTGAACACATCAATTATCTTTATCCTAACTTCAATCCTAATCCTGATCCTGGGTGGTATAAATGATAGGCTCCAGTTTCACCAGATTATGACAGGTTTAAAATTTGTAAGCGATGTTACAGCCCACCATTACTTGGACGTGCATATTTCTGAACGTCTGAATGACGTTTTGCCTCAGACGAGCAACATGTTTGATTTGTACTTAGGCTTTTACTCACATGATAATTGTACAGCGCTAATTAAAGGTATCACCTATGCTGGGATATGCTTCTGGTTGTTTGACGCATCTCTGCCCCGCCACGTGAGTGAGGCAGAGAGTGAGTGAGTGAGTAAGGCAGTAAGTGAGAGAGTTAGTTAGTGAGTAAGGCAGTGAGTGAGTGAATGAGTGAGTGAGTGAGTGACTAAGGCAGTAAGTGATAGAGTTAGTGAGTGTGGCAGTGAGTGAGAAAGTGAGTGAGTAAGTGAGTGAGTGAGGCAGTGAGTGAGTGAGACAGTGAGTAAGTAAGGCAGTGAGTGAGTGAGACTGTAAGTGAGTGAGTGAGTGAGTGGGTGAGGCAGTGAGTGAGAGAGACAGTGAGTGAGTGAGTGAGGCAGTGAGTGAGTGAGTAAGACTGTGAGTGAGTGAGTGAGGCAGTGAGTGAGGCAGTGAGTGATTGAGAGTGAGTGAGTGAGGCAGTGTGTGAGTGAGACAGTGAGTGAGTGGGTGAGTGAGTGAGGCAGTGAGTGAGAGAGACAGTGAGTGAGGCAGTGAGTGAGTGAGACAGTGTGTGAGTGTGGCAGTGAGTGAGGCAGTGAGTAAGTGAGTGAGTGAGAGCGAGACAGTGAGTGAGTGGGTGAGTGAGTGAGCCCCCCCCCCCCCCCCCCCCCCCCCCCCCCCCCCCCCCCCCCCCCCCCCCCCCCCCCCCCCCCCCCCCCCCCCCCCCCCCCCCCCCCCCCCCCCCCCCCCGAGTGGATGAGTGAGTGAGTGAGTGTTAGTAGTAGCTGGTGGGAAGCGTTTATAGAAGCGATTGGTTTGTAAAGCAACTTTTGTGTGACCGCGTTTTCTTTCATCTGATTGGCTGAATGCAAACTGCGCGTCCGCTTTTCCCACCCACCGTTTATATAGGAATCCGCGTTCATTACCAACTTCCTGCCGCCGAGGCTGAGGCTATCAGAAGCGTGCGCTCATGGCAGCTAATGATTATCGCGGGTACTTGCGGAACCATATGGACATGGAGCCTCGGGCTGAGCTACGCTTTCAGCCGGCACACGGCGCCCACCGGCCGCTCATTTTCGGCACGCTGGCCGTGATGGGGCTGCTGCAGGTTGCCTCCAGCGTCACCATTTTACTCCATCTGACCGGCTATCTGCGCGAAGTGAGTCCATGCCTCCGTCTCAGCCTTTCTATCTCCCTGCCAAGTCTAGATTAGATCGAAACTAGTCTTGCGGTGGAGCAAAAGAGTTGTCCGTGCAGCTGAGTTGACCTTCAAGTTAGGGGTTGAAGTTCGAACATGCGACGCAGGAGGAATAAACACTAGTGGAGTGCAGCAGCGGTGTTGTGTGCTTGTCGTTACGTTTGTACGGTGTTTGTACTTTTACCTGCGTGTCCGCCGTAAATCACAGCGTTGGCGGTGGCTGTGCATGACTGGAAATGGCGGTTAGGGCTTATCTTGTAAACTATAAGCGTTACTCAAACGACTTTGTATTTTTGTCATTGCTTTTTTAAGGCAGCATTGCTTCGTGCACTTCAGGCGCTTAACTTCTGCGAAAAGAAGTGCGGAATTCCGCAGCATGTCGCCTCTCAGGTTTGCGTTCTGGCATGCACTGAAACAAGCCGAGCTTGATTTTCCGTCTAGATAAGGCGCTTTTTTGACACACTGTGTGCTGACACTGCGACCTGCTCAAAGCTTTCATGTGAATTTGAAGCGCTGCAGGGCGGGCTGCTTGCTCTCCTGCTGGAGCCTTCTGTGATTTCAGGATGCGAGGCATGAGCGCTGATCAGAGAGCTAGAAAAAGAATGTGGGGTTTAAGAAGCCATAAACCAGAACTTGAGCTTTACTCCCGCCAGTTCTTCCCTGACCTGAAGTCATTCGATTGAGTTAAGCCCCTCATCCTGGGCTGGATGGCTTGACTGAGAGAAGGCAGTGAAAGGATCTTTCAAGCTCTTATCTGCTGTTTGGAAGACTTGTTTGTTGAAGGGAGCTGCTCACATGCCAGTATGAGAACATGGAGTAAAGCCTCATCAAGGCCAGCTTCCCTTGTTTGCGTTTCATGATGGGGAAGCTTTGCTCTGACACTAATAGCAGCGTGCGGAAGGATTTTGGTGTTTTGGAGAGAAGCCTGAGATGCAAGACATACGATGAATTTCAATTGTGTTTGGCTCGCAGGCGAGATTGGATATGGAAGGCAGGCAGACGCAGAGAAAAAAAGCTGATGATGCTTTCTTTTTTCTCTAGTTTTCAAAAAGAACCCCCCCTCCACTAACCTCAGTTTTAACCTGCAGCAAAACCAGCAAAAATCAGTTTATCGTGCAACATAAACAAAACAGGCTTTATTAAAACTGTATCAATATTCCAACATGTGTGTCCGCCCCAATTCAGCTCTTTTTTTTTTAATGTATTTATTATTTTTTTTTTTTTTTAACAAGCCATTTTTACAAGCACTAGTTTGTTTTGATTGAAGACAGATGTGGAGCTAAGTAACCTTTGCTGTTTTTCAGGTGGATTTGTCCTCAGCTCAGCCCGTAAAGGTGAGTGTGCTTTAAGGCAACCCCCCCCTCTCCCTTTCTAGTCATGTCACTGATTAATGCTAAATAAATGGCTAAGTGTTTTCACATCTTGCATAAAGAGTAACACTTTGAAAGACATATAGTGCAAACCTGCTGAAGTAAGACATTTCTTCAGCTGAAACCAAAGCTCAGTGGGGCTCATATTGTCTGTGTAAACTAAAAGGATTATAAAATCATGTTTAGGTTGGAGGATTGATGTTTTGTGATGTTCAACTTCCTTTCTTGGTCTTCCTAGTACATGCTCAGAACCGCTGGTTTCTCATAACTTGTTTAAAGCGGAGGATAAACATTGAGATGCACACCACAGCTGCTGTAAAACATTTCCTTGACTGTGGCAGCTGAGCTGTCTGTGTAAAGGTCAAGTCAGAGAGCTCGGGCCTGCTGTCTGTCAGGAAAAAGGTGCTATGGAGTTTACTGGGCTGATTGTAGATATAGCTTTCTTCATTGTTTCTCAGTGTAGGGTGATGTCAGGATTAGAATGGCTGGCATTAGGCCTAAAATGACCTCATCATTTGCACTAAAACTAATAAAAATGGGCAGGTAGAGCATGCAGGACAAGCCCATTCCATATAAAAATCACTTTTTTTATTTTGCAACTGTGCAGTCTAAAATAAAACGCGTTTAATTCTTATCTTAAATTCTCTCTGACACATACCACCCACTATGCCAGGGATTGGAGTATATTGTTTCATTACTTGTTTGGGCAACAACTTCTCAGTCATGCTCTGTTTGCTATGAAATTTTAGCCTAAGAATTTATATAGCCTGACCATGATGAATATAATGTTTTTCACATTTCTGGTGTGGAAAAGCTAAAGTGGAAAACACAATGTTTGAGTCTGTTTTGTCTCTTGTTCAATTTTTTTTTTTTTTTTATTGCTCAACTGTAGTCCAAGGTTGTATATACAGGCCTACCCTTTTGTTTGCGGTCCGCCAAAGCTCTTTTGAGCAAAGCTGCTGAACTGCTTCCAGAGCTCTGTGTAGAAGACAGATAATCAGGGCTGTTAATCATGATTTTGGAATTACATTGTTAATATGATGGCAGTCATAAAACACTTGGTAGTAAACAAGCCTAGTATTGTATTTCTGAAACAATAACTTGTACTCTAATGTGCAGTTATAAGTTGCAAGAGTTTAAGTGATGATGGACACAAGGGAAAGGAGGAACATTTACTATATGGATAAAAACTTTGAGACCCATACAGATTACACCTACAGGGGCTTTTATGACATTCTATTTTGCATTCATAAATATTATGTATCTTCCTGTAACCCTAACAAAATTTTGGTTTCTGTGAAAATCTGTGTTTTTTATTAATTTTTTTTATTTCGAATTGCATTTTTAGGGTCAGACACTGATGTTGTGAGAAAGCGACTGAATCACAAGTATCATTCTAGTTCATCCTAAAAGTGTTTAATAGATACAATGTAGGACAGTCAGTCTCTTCTACGTAAACTTCAGTCAAAAATACATTTATGGACTTATGTTCTTCTTCACTGGAGCATAGTTATGGTGGATTTAAAAAAAAAATTTAAAAAAAAAATTGTTCTAAAAAGGTTAAAGCCCTTTTGGAACTTTGTGGTTATAGACCCAGATCTTTGGTGACTTTATTTACTATGCTAGATTGTGTTTTTTTAAATTTATTTATTATAATTTTTTTTATTTATTATTTTTTTTATTATTCCAATTTTCAAAAATACCACTTTCAGTTGAATGTGTAATATCTTGGGAAGTTCATGAGCTTACTTGTTGCAACAGTAGCTTCCAATATGTACCCCACTAATATACCTGAGCTCTTTAGAGTAACTAATTATTTTGTAAATGTTTGCAAAGGCAGAGTGCATGATTAGTTGCTTGATCTCACACATGAAGTGGCAATGTGACTGAATGAAGCTCATTAAAGTCCATAATAAAAAGGTTCCCCAAAACTTTTGTTCTGTGTGTGTAGTAATAATTGACTCATACTTGATGCTGCCATAATAAATGTTCATAAATTTATTTATTTATATATATATATATAATGGGCATGACCCTGTTTTGAACTACTTTACTGTTGTGGTAGTTTATTGTTGTCGTCTTTCATCATTGCACCTTTAGAGAAAACCCAGTTGGAAATACTCAAGAAATCCTTTCAACACTATTTTACAATGTGCCTTTTTAACATTAGGCATATCAAAGAGGGTGACAATGTCACTATAACCGTCAGGAAAAGGAATATAGAATATTTTAACAGAAAGGCACATTTTTGCTTAGTTGTTCCTTGTGAGAAATCGATTGCTTCCCTGAGGACACAGCTATGTTAGCCAGTTTATTAATACATCCCACACACGAGACTTTTCTAATTACTTGTAATCATGGTTCATTGACAGAGAGTCTTAACTATGGCTATGTTTTTTCCCCTACCTTTGCTAAAAATGTCATAAGACCTGGTGAGTCTCAATATGTTTATTTCCCCCATTTATTATTTTTATTTTTTGTTGCTCATGCCTTTATCGCAACAATCATTCTCCTGCTTTTTAATTTTGGTAAAGAAGGCAGCACGAGCAGTTGCATTAAAATAACTTTAAAGTTTTATTATTATCATTAAAATGACTTGTGTACAGCTGTAAATGCTTATGTACCCTTTTAGGTTGATTTGAAAAGCACAGCAAAATATTATGTAATGAAACCTGAAGACAAAAGTGGATCAGTGTCACTGATGCTGTTGGGTAGTCACTGATGCGAGTCAACATCTGTGTAAAAAGGACCGCTGGCGTGTGTGTAACCAGCATACTAGGACACTGTCCTTTGTTTCTGTGTAATAAATAATAGGGTGATGATAATAAAAAGAATTCTTGGAGCTTATGGCACTAAGTAAAAGGTAATGATCTATGATGTTATTGATGTATCAGAAAGCTGGGAATTTGCATCTTCTGGTATGGCATCTAAATCAGAAAGTACACTCACCAGTAAAGTATCTATAAGTAGGAAATTTATCTCGTTCAAACAAGTTGTGTAATTTAAGCCTAGCATTACCTGTTAGACTTGCTTTCATTATAAATTCAAGAAGAGGCGTTCCCAAGATAATATGCATGTTGCCGTATTAACCTAAAAAGTCTTAGTCTTTTTTAAAGTATAGAATAACAAAAAACTTTACTTAATTTTGAGTAAGTAATAATTGTTAATCCTGATATTATTCTGTTTGATTTCCGCATTCTGAAGGAATGGAATGTAATCAGAGAGACTGTGGGACAATGAACCTTGGATTTTAGCCAAAAACTTAACAGAAATGACTGAACCATAACAAAACTTTTACTTTGTTTACATAGCAGTTTAAACCTGAGTGCTTGTTTCAATCTCATGTCTTTCTCAACCTTATCAGTTATAACCCTATCAGTGAAATTTTAAAAATGTTTTCAGACCTGTCTTTGCCTGTTATATTAAAGTCAATTTGAAGTGCACACTTTGAATAGTTTCTTGTAATTAGTTTTGTCTTATCTTCATTTGTTAACTGCTGCTCATAAGCAGAGCCATTTACATGTTCAGGCATCTAAATTACCCATCATTCACTGTCCATGGCCTGTTATCATATATACAATCATTCCTGTACTGTCTTGCTGCTACTAGTTTTACAACCAGCACAAATACTGTGAATTATAAAAAAAGTGAGTTGTGGGGGATCCTATATCCTGTCCCAGCCCCCACAGGACAAGAGGCAGGGAAATATTTTGGACAGGTTTCCAGGATTTCATAGGTCAGGTAGACCTATGAAAAAACTCTCTTCACTAACTTGTGGGAGTATATCTAGACCCCTGAAGGTGGTCTCAAAAAAATAAATAAAAAATCTCCGCATGAATCGAAATCCAGGCCCTTCTTTATCATTAAATCTCTGTCATATTTTATAATTGCTAAAATTTGTCAATAATGTTTCTTGATTGAAAATGCTGTAAAACTGTGATTGAATTAATTTTCTGTAAATGTAGTGTATGAATGCTTGGGTAAAATCAGCTATATCAATAACGATACCTTGATAACTTTGAGGCATGACTGACTAAACCTAAATTAAAAACAAAAAATTAACAATATCCTGCAGATCGTCTGAGGTGCCTTCCTGAAGATCAAAGATGCACTATTATTAGCAGGAAATAAATCCAGTGATTAATTTATATTATACAGTTCAGTTTGTTGCTTCCTCATTTCATTTTTATAACAATAATTATTTATGTGTAATACATGTGCATATTTGCATATTTTAATATACTGGTCATTTAAGTAGTTAATGTATAAGAGGTGGTGCTTTTTGTGATAAATATGTAGCATTATTATTATCATTATTTAAAAAAAAAATTCTGTTTATTCTGTACCTTTTTTAGGAGGTTCCACCTGAACCAGTCATCGCTGATGCACTTCGAGATATCAAGAGAAATGACAAATGCAGAAAAAAAGATCAAGTCCCAGTGGCTCACCTATCCGTCACAACCCCACTCGAATTTGCAAGCCGTAAGCAAATTGTTACTTGGGTTATTGTGTAAGGGACAAAGTACAGGATGCAGAGTTTTAAACTGAAGTACTCCATGACAGAGCAATGAATGAATGACTGTAAGGCCTCGTAGAGAAATCTCAAATTAGCTTGAATTGTTTCATTTTGTAATAACGGCCGATTAGGAAATGTCCCAATTATGTATGTAGGTCACTTTGTATTCCACCTACACTAGATTATCTAGGCTTGCATTTACCTCTTTAAATTGAAAGTGGTTCAGATTCAAATCAGCCTTTAAAATCAGCTTACCATCTGATCACTTTTATTAAAATCTCCGAACAGACAGATTCTTTTGAATGTAACAATTTTAATTAAATCAATACATAACGTATCAACTGAACTCTCTAACACTATTTTTCATTGACTTTACAGCTGACCCTTTGGTGGTGACAACTGTTCATTGGGATAAAAACCGAGGCATTCTGAAAAACATCAACTACCACGATGGACGTCTTGTGATGAAAGAACAAGGATGGTATTATGTTTATGCCAAGACCTGTTTTCGGTATGTCCCTGACCATGCCGCGAAGAAGCAGGATGTCAGCAATGTCCAACTGTTTCAGTATATTTTCCACGAAATGCACACTCAAACCACAATCAGACCTATAAGACTTTCAAAAAGTGGAGGCACAATGCAATGGAATGATAAAAGCCCCAACATGTACTGTGTGCAGCAGGGGAGAACTGCTCAGCTGAAACAAAGCGATGGACTTTTTGTCAATGTATCCAATTCATGGCTGTTAGATCCAGAGCCAGAAGGGACTTATTTTGGGGCTTACAAAATAATCAACTGACTTGTTTATTTTTGCTACTGAATTTTTAATGCACATTTTACCACCTGGGCAGCACTGTGGCTTAGTGGTTAGCACGTTCGCCTCTCAGCGCTAGGGATTCCCGGTTCGAGTCCCAATCTGGGTGGAGTTTCCATGTTCTCTCCGTGTCCGCATGGGTTTCCTCCGAGTTCTCCGGTTTCACAGTCCAAAAACATGGATCAAGATGAATTCTCCAAACTGGCCCATATAGTGTGTGTCTGTGTGAGTGAGTGTGTGCCCAGTGATAGATTGGCGCTCTGTCCTGGGTCTATCTGCCCAGTGCCCGAAATGTTCTCCCCTAGATGGGCATGACCCTTGTAGGGAATAAAAGTGAAAGATAATGGATGGATGGATTTTACCACCTTTTTTTTGGAACATTTTTGACATGAACAAGAACCACTAAGCACTTCTTTTTTTATATCACAGAATTCTCTCTTTTTTTTTTTTTAAACATTGATTTATATTGGACATCGTTTAAGGGCACCTTCTATGTAATCTACATTTGTGGCATTAAGAATCAGAATCCGATTACTTTATTGATTACAGGAGGGAAATTGCAAATTTACACATGATCCATTAGACGTGTTTTTATATACAAAAGAGGTAAATTAAAAAATGAACCATAAGCGCAATAAAATTAAACTGAAAGTGCTGAAAATATGCAATAAGGTAACAGTAAAGTGGCATAGTAAGTGAAAGTAAAGTGGCATGTGTATAGTATGAAATATTTAAAAATATATATTTAAAGATTGAAAATACTGTGTGAAAAGCACTGTGTGGCAGATGGTAGAATAATATAATATACAATTGAATAATTATCCTGATGACGTTCGTGCACATTAAATTTAAATTTGTTTTACTGCGTGAGGAGTGGGGGGGGTCCTCCTGCACCGCTGTCTGGTTCTCACTCACAAGAGCAGGCTGGCTTCTCTAGGAGAGCATAGACTTGGTTAAGCAGGTAGATAGATGAAGGCGTCCTCAATTCCCATGCGGGGCAGGTAGGCAAACTGGAGGGGGTCTAGAAGTGGCTGGACTATGGGATGGAGCTGATCCAGGACATGCCTCTCCATGGTCGTCATGATGTGGGACTGATAGTCCTTGACGTCATGGGCTGCGGTGTGTTTCCCAGTACTAACGCCGACTCCTGGTTAGTGCTGTAAGCTCATCCATTTTATTCGCCAGTGATCTCACGTTGCCCATAATAATGGAGAGAACGCATGGCTTATATCCTTTCTTTTCCATAAATATCAATCGCCCTTGCTCTAGATTTGTGCTGGTTTGTTCATCCTCTGTGCGTGCGTCTCTGTAACTTTGCCAGAATGCCGGCCGGCTTCAGCTCCATAAGCTGGTTCCAGCTGTAAACAAAGCGGCCATGCTGCTGTCCCGCGGTAAGTGAAATAAGTGAATAGCGTAGACTTCATAATGAAAGCGTAGACTCAAATTCACTGAGTTACTAAAAAGAAAAATATAAGGTTTTAAAAAAGATAAAGATTAAATAGTAAAAGTGAAAAACACGGTCAGGAGCACTGCAAAAGGCAGCATGCACTTCTTGTGCATGCGCAATTAATGAAATAGCAGCCCTAGCTATTTAAGAAGTCATCGCAACTTTTATTATAAACTCACACTGCTCTTTGCGCATTGATTGAAAGCTTTAATTGAGAAATACAGTACATAGATATTGTGCGAATCATAATTCCATTACCTAATAATTTAAAAGTTTTTGGCATGCATGTTTGTACCACAAGTCCTTAAACAAAACAAAATCGAGATAGCTGGACTGTCTTTAAGTGATTGTGAGAGGTAAAACATAAGAGTAATACATAAGGCCAAACCGAGTTTGGTCCACGCTAATTTAAAAAAATTGTTTTGTTTTTTTTTCTTCATATTTTTTATAGAAATGAGTGCACTAAATTTATTTATTTATTTTCTATAGAGGGGGAAAGTGACATTTTGTCTTATTCTACAGGTCTGTAGTGTGTTTCTGTTGATGCTCCATGCTTACAAGATATTTTTAATAATTGGCATTTATTACAGGTCATGCGCTATTCGTCATTGGGGTGCACAGGGCTATTTTGAGCGGTTAAAGAAATGTTGTATTTATGTATCGTTTTTGACAATTCTGTGCACAAAATCTTCTTTAAATCTAAATTCAAAATTCAAAATAATATTAAATAAATATGTTCATATCTCTGCATTTAAAAAAATATTGTATGTTTATTTATATTACGCTATTAAAATACATTTTTTTTTACATATAAATGAATACCTGTTGTTTTTTCTGTGCTTTATTAAAAAGCATATGAAAAACATCTAATGTAGATAAGTCCATACATACATTAAAGAGCAATTTAATGTAGAAAAAACTTTTTTATTTTTCTAGACTTTACTTTTGGTCATGTTACCCATATTTGTTTAAATGCTCACAGTCAATACTGTTAAATCCATGATTAATGGTGGCAATGTTAATCTACATCCATATTTGTAAATGTTTTTTTTCTTACTTAATATGCAGGTCTGACTATGCTGTCTAATGTGTATTTATGTAGGCAAGTGTATTTGACAAGACTGATATTCAGTGTGCAAATTTAACAAACCCTTAAAGTATAGTTATTTTTTAATGTATTTGATTTTATATTTGCCAAGTGAAACTTAATATGTAAGCAGCTGCAAGATATCAACATGTGGAATGTATCTGGAACTTTTTTGCTTTAAACTGTATATTGCTCGACATAACTTTTTAAAATTCTATATGGACCATTGATATAAGAGTAAAAAGGAACTAAACATATGAACAGTGCCAATTTTAGCATATAGTGGAACATTAATTATATTGAATGGTTTTATGGGATTCTGGGGTGGGATGAAATCGCTTTGAGGTAGAATTTATAGTGCAGCTGTTGACTTGTTATTCACATTAAAGTTACTCAGGACTTTGCCTGCTCACTTATTCATTTGCTGAATAAGCTTTGCATGCTCCTCCGTTCTTTGGCTAACTAAGCTTTTTTTTTTTTTTTTTTTTTCCCCCTACACAATGAGATTTTTGTTAAAGCTTTTATCAAAAGATATCCACAGCTCCTTGTTTGATCTTGATGAAAAAGGGCCCCCCTGCTGACCTCTCCAAGTGCTCCCACAGGCTTCAGGACCTTGGACAGCACAGTTCTAATCCATGTGATCCATCATCTTTGACTAGTTTTGGCTTGCAGTTCTGCATGCATATTTGCATGTGACAGACAGATTAACCAAGTAGTGTTTAGGGTTTTTGACAATCATGCCACTTTTAAGGGAATAAAAATGGACCATTGTCCATAACGTGCAGTTTGGCAATATTTTGTTTTAGTTTAAGGAAAACATGTTGGTTTTTTTTGGCATAAGTATGACTTCAAATGCTGTCATCCCTAAAACTTTTTTTAGACCTTCTTTATGGTAATATTCAATTCCATTTCATTCCAATGCTCTAAAACAGATGTGGAAGTGGAAGAGGTGGGACTGCTAAGGCAATTTGATTTGACTCAATTGGTGTAATGCATGTTCACTTGATCACTTAATATGGCTGCGTGTTTCTGTTTTTAAAATTTACAGATGTGTTGAGTTGAGCACAGAATATTTACGACAGTTTTTATGTCCATGCTTCAGGAACATGGCACAATGTTTTCAAAATCAAAGCATGAAGAGAAACGCATATATTTTTGTAACTACTTTATAAAAAATAAATGAAAATAGACATTGGGCTGTTAAATTATTTTTCTAAATTGAATTTTTTTTTTAATTCCTGGTTCGAATCCCAATCTGGGTGGGGTTTCGATGTTCTCCCCGTGTCCGTGTGGGTTTCCTCCTGGTTCTCCGGTTTCCTCCCACAGTCCAAAAAATGGATCAAGGTAAATTAAATTCTCCAAATTACCCCATATAGAGTGTGTTTGTGTGAGTGAGTGTGTGACCATCGATAGATTGGCACCCTGTCCTGGGTGAAAATTGCCCAGTGCCCGACACCCCTGGATGGGCATGGGGAACTCACCCCCACAACTCTAGTAGAGTATAAAGTGGAAGATAATGGATGGATAAATTCAGAGAGTCCATTCTGCAGGACTGCAATGCCACCAGTCCAATAGAAATCTAGGTTCTGTCCAGTGGTTGTTGCAGCTGCTGTGCTCTGGTGTTTGCTTTACATTTTAAAGCATCATTTTAGCTGGACAACTCATTGTCTGCCCTTTATAAAATTATACCCTCTCCAATTTTCTTAATTAAAATATGCTGTTCTTGTGTACATTGTCTTGAATGACCCTTATTTTTTAGGCTTTCAAGAAGAGATGCATGTACAACATGTGCTGGCTTTACCCTCAAATAAGGGGGGAAATTATTAATACTATTATTTTGAACACTCCTTTCACTTAATTTTCTAAATACACAGAATCAAGAGCATGGATATCAAGAATGCTGAGTCTGTTGGTTTTCTAGGAATGTACTGCACCAACAGGTAAATATTTTGTCATGTAGTAATGCAATTTTTACCACAAACAGTAATAAATCTGGTTAGTCATCTTGGACTGCTATTATTTGGAACATTACTGTAGGTTTAAGGTAAGGAAACATCTCTATTTTTCATGTTTACTTCTTGTGCAACTATAATTTTGCATTTTAACAGAATTTGTACAGGGCAGTGGGCATTTTCACATTTTATCTACTCAAGAAAGTAAATTAAATTTGTTAGTTATAGTAAATTAATGTAATTTACTTGTGCAAATTAAGTTAATTCACTCATGTAAATTAAAGCTTGTTTAATACAACATCAGTGTAATTCTAATGCAATATAGTTTTACATAACAGCTGGACTGGATGTATGTTGAAGGTAAATGTTTTATGATTATATTTATGACATTGTGCACATGAAAATGTAGTATTATCATGGAGAGTAATATGAAAAGAAGAAAACAGATTTTAATATTTTTATGTTATGGACAAGTCGACATGCTCATAATGTCATTGTTATAGGGGGGAATACCCTGGTGATTCACATATAATGATGTAATCTTTATGCAATTCAGAAATACTTTAGGGTTATGAAGAGCTTGCTTGCATGTACATGTTATAATCTCTTGACTAAGACTGTAAGGATTAGTAAGCACTTAATTATAGAAGCAAAACAATTACTATTATACCACTGCTTTAATATTGCAGATTATCTTAAAAGTTTATTACACTATAGAGGACATTACATTGGGTTCCATAGTTTGATGACATACCTAAAACAGGTTGAAACCTGTGATGCATTTTTGCTTGATGCACTTTTTTTATTACTTGGGAGACATTGTTTTTGCCACAGGAGAATCAACTTTAAATGTTGTTGTTTTATGTGTTGCACACACATATCTGATCCATAGAAGTTAGCTATATACAATGTTGGATAACCAACACATAATAAATAACACACTTATTATTTATGTTCCCGAAAACATTGTTCCTGTATCCATATATATTAAATAGGATAACAGTCTGTTTATTTAAAATAATGTGTATTGTTGTAGGTTTTTTTTAATGTCCTGGATTAACTGATCATCAGCAAGTATGACCACTATTATAAAAGTGAAAGTAAAGCTTTTTTTGGTCTTGTGCATTCAGGCCTGTGGTAGGAAGAAAACAGATAAACAATCATCTTAGTGAAGCAGTTATTACTGCCCATTGATATGGAAAGTGTTATTTTTTCACAGCAAGAAAGATTATTCACAAGTGGAAAACATGCATGTGCAAGCACACACACACAAATTCAAGCTTAGAGTGCAATACACAGATACTATACATTGCAAGAAAAGTGCTACATCTCAGACACCAAAGGTCTCAAATAGCAGGTTCAAAATTAAATAGTGACAGTACAAATAATATAAATTTAAACTAGTGTGACTTAGTTAAATAGGGTGATTTTATGAATGTGTTTCATCTAAAATGACATGAATTTAGACATTAATTTGGCAAAGTTGCATTTAAACCAAATATTTGAGATGTGGTAAAAGCCAAAAACAGTATATAATACTGTCAAGTTGGGTTTAGGGCTTGTAATTTGGAGTTTTGCAATTATAAAACCTGGAAACCATGCAGTTACTGGGTTGGGAAACTGGACAATTCAAAGCATACTATCAAATCTACTAAAGAATCTACAACCTAGAAGATAAGAATTTAGATTTTGCAATGGCACAAGTCCATACGCCAACTAAATTAAAAAAAAGTGGGACAGCGCATAAATGAATGCCCATAACCTTTGCTGTAAAAAAACTTAAATAAAAAAAGTGGGTAATTATTTAAATTCCTGTTGCTAAATCTGGTTCCATAAGCTGTTGATTTGTGGGATTCACACAAATAAACACAATGCATTTTATTTTTTGCAAAATAAATAATAAGATTTGTTGTGTTACTTTTACTAAAATGACATCCTAATGTGTAAAACTAGAGATTTCAAAGATGATGTACTTTCCTATATATACCTCTCAGCACTAGGGATTCCTGGTTCGAATACCCATCTGGGTGGAGTTTCCATGTTCTCCCCGTGTCCATGTGGGTTTCCTCCAGGTTCTCCGGTTTCCTCCCACAGTCGAAAAACATGGATCAAGTCAATTGAGTTCTCCAAATTGCGCCATGTGGAGTGTGTCTGTGTGAGTGAGTGCCCAGCGATGGATTGGCGCCCTGTCCTGGGTGTATCTGCCCAGCGCCCGAAATGTTCTCCCCTGTATGGGCATGGGGAACCCCCCACGACAGTAATATAGGATAAAAGCAGAAGAATGAATGAATATATATATATATATATATATATATATATATATATATATATATATATATATATATATATATACACTCACGGGCCACTTTATTAGGTACACCATTCTAGTAACGGGTTAGACCCCCTTTTGCCTTCCGAACTGCCTCAATTTTTCGTGACATAGATTCAACAAGGTGCTGGAAGCATTCCTCAGAGAGTTTGGTCCATATTGACATGATGGCATCACACAGTTGCCGCAGATTTGTCGGCTGCACATCCATGATGCGAATCCCCCGTTCCATCACATCCCAAAGATGCTCTATTGGATTGAGATCTGGTGACTGTGGAGGCCATTTGAGTACAGTGAACTCATTGTCATGTTCAAGAAACCAGTCNTGTGCGTGAAAATCCCAGTAGATCAGCAGTTTCTGAAATACTCAGACCAGCCCTTCTGGCACCAACAACCATGCCACGTTCAAAGGCACTCAAATCACCTTTCTTCCCCATACTGATGCTCGGTTTGAACTGCAGGAGATTGTCTTGACCATGTCTACATGCCTAAATGCACTGAGTTGCCGCCATGTGATTGGCTGATTAGAAATTAAGTGTTAACGAGCAGTTGGACAGGTGTACCTTATAAAGTGGCCGGTGAGTGTATATATATATATATATATATATATATATATATATATATATATATATATTCATTCATTCATTCATTCATTCATTCATTCATTCATTATCTCCCACTTATCCTCTATTAGAGTTGGGTTGGGTTCCCCATGCCCATCCAGGCGAGAACGTCTTGGGCGCTGGGCAGATAGACACAGGACAGGGCGCCAATCCATCGCTGGGCACACACTCACTCACACAGACACAGTCTATAGGGGGCAATTTTGAGAATTCAATTAACTTGATCCATGTTTTTGGACTGTGGGAGGAAACTGGAGAACCCGGAGGAAACCCACGCAGACACGGGGAGAACATGGAAACTCCACCCAGATGGGGATTCAAACCGGGAATCCCTAGCGCTGAGAGGCGAACGTGCTAACCACTAAGCCACCGTGCCGCCTATATATATATATATATATATATATATATATATATATATATATATATATATATAAATATATAAATAATGGATCAAGTCAATTGAGCTCTCCCCATATAGAGTGTGCACGTGTGCGTGTCTGTGTGAGTGTGTGTCCAGCGACTTTCTGGGCAGATACAACCAGGACAGGGCTGGGCACACTGGTCACCAGCGATAGATTGGTGTCCTGCCCAGCGCCCGAAACGTTCTCCCCTGGATGGGCATGGGGAACCCCACCGTGACCGTAGGACCCGAAACGTGCTGCACTGGATGATGGATATATATATATATATATATATGTGCAGCACGGTGGCTTAGTGGTTAGCACGTTCGCCTCTCTGCGCTAGGGATTCCCGGTTCCCCGTGTCTGCGTGAGTTTCCTCCGGGTTCTCCGGTTTCCTCCCACCGTCCAAAAACATGGATCAAGTTAATTGAATTCTCAAAATTGCCCCCTATAGAGTGTGTCTGTGTGAGTGAGTGTGTGCCCAGCGATGGATTGGCGCCCTGTCCTGGGTCTATCTGCCCAGCGCCCGAGATGTTCTCCCCTGGATGGGCATGGGGAACCCCGCCGCGACCCTAATAGAGGATAAGCGGGAGACAATGAATGAATGAATATATGTATATGTAGCCTGTGGGACATAAAGTCCCAGTGGGGAAAGAAATTGGTGGGGCACTAGGACCTAGCAGGAAGCGCTGCCGCTAAACTAATTAACGCGAGTACATATTGAGCTCCCTAGCGATCCATAGCGGGCCTGCATTGTGAGAGGCGTTACAATTGTTGGCCTAGCTTGTGGTGTGTGGGATTGACCCGCAGTAGAAATGCTGAATTCAGTGCTGAGGATTTGTTCTGGGTATTCTGTCAGTAATATTGGAGAGTGGAGTTACAGGTAACTATGCTTTTTAGCAATGTTAGTTAATGCCTGTAGAATTTGGGCCTGTTGGTTTTTATAATAAGGTGGCTCAATATGACTTGGTTGGTTGTTGTCGGCTCCAGTGGTTGCATTTTAATTAATATGTTCAGTTATCCAGGGAAACCAGGGCCTGTGGAAGAGTGTGTAGAAGGCATTGGCGGACATTACCAAGCAACCTACAGAAGGGTAATGTATACTAGCAGTATTACATCATGGTATTGGTCTAGTAGCATTAGCCTAGTATGGTTAATTAGCTGTTAAGCTAATTGCGGATTTGAGGAAATTGCTTATCCATAATTAATTTTGTCTCTTTATAGGAATGATTGGTAGCCAGCATAGGATGTAGCCACTGTTTTTCTCACTATTTTGTATTATTGTTTCTCATGTTTTATTTATATTGGATTTGTTTGTTTCATTATGACGAGAATTGATGGTCTCTCTGAGTTTTAAAGTCGTGTTTCTATGTCCTACTTTTAATGAAGACCAGGTATTAATTGCAATGAATTGTTTAAAGCTCTGTTTTAAATATTGGAAGTGTTTGTAACCTTTCTTTACTGTTTTAGATTGTGGCTGTCAGATGGGTGTTTAAGCCCACTTTTAGCCCAGTTCATGTGTGGCATTTTGGGTTACAACAATTGTGATTTTGATGTGGAAATGGATAGCTGGGTGTAAAGATCAAAATTTAACCTGCAATACCCGCTTTTACCCGCAATACATGCTTCACATTTTACATTGTTGACTGAAATCCTAGAGCTTTCTAAGGGGAAACGTATAAATGTGTAATTGTTATTTGGTTCATTTTGTTTTAAATAAAATTATTGTATTCAGCAGCTGTGTGATCGTTGCAATTAAATAGGGTTCTCCCACCCTTTATAATCAGGGAGAGGCGTAGTCGCAATCTACTTGGGTTTAGTCATACGGGATGGATGGAGATATATATATATATATATATATATATATATCCCGTATGACTAAACCCAAGTAGATTTCGACGGTTCGAATCCCAATCTGGGTGAAGTTTCCATGTTGTCCACAGTCCAAAAACATGGATCAAGTCAATTGAGTTCTCCAAAATTGCCCCATATAGTGTGCTTGTGTGAGTGTGTGTCAAGCAATAGATTGGCTCCCTATCCTGGGTGTATCTGCTGAGCGCCCAAAACGCTCTTCCCTGGATGGGCATGGGGATAATTAATAATTAATTATTTTAATAACTAATAATTATTCTAAGGCACAGAACGAACTACAGCTTTATGAATTTTCACTTTAGCAAAGTCAAAAATCAAAAGGGTCACATACCAAAGTGTATCACGTGCCACCAAAATAAAAATATTAACAGTAAATACTACATGGATAATGCAGATAGTAGTGATTCTTCCCTGTGAAAACATTCACTATTGTTGTGCTATGCCAAATAAAAGTGAATATAGTTATTCATTTTTAAATATGAGGAGGCTTATTGTTTTATGAATTTGACCTCCATATAGAGGGTAATTAGGAGAATACTGCTAATAATACTAATATGTTTGATAAAGATTTGTTTTGAAGTATTTCAATTTTAAAATAGGTTACTGTTCGAAAAGAGTTTATGGTTTTTGTGGTGATTGTGGATGAGATTAATTAAAAGCATTTATTCCTGTAAATGTAAAGTAACCCATATTTTCTTGGGATCTTTATCTGTAACTGTATCAACCAAAGACAGTTAACAAATCTAGCCATGTCATTTTTTTCTACCACATAATAGTTGCATCAAAAACTTTAAATGTCAGCAAGGCTTGCAAGATACATATCATAGGTACGATCTTATCTAGATCAAATTCTAACGAGGTCAAGTTTCATACTGTGCTTCAGGATGTATATTTAGTTTTTCTTATTGCATTTAATTGCTTTAACATTTATTAGAATTGGTAGGGTGCATTTGAGTGCAACTGGAGTAAATAAATTAAAGCATATCTCCAGTATACACCTGCATAAAAAACAAAGGAAGCTGTGTATGGGAAAATATTGTGAACCTGTCCATTGCATTTTTGCTATCACAAAACCACAGATGTTTCTCAATGTATGTCTCTCAAAAATGTCCCAGAATGACACACACAGCTGTTTCCATTCCAAGTCATATAATTCAACTTTCTATTTAATGGAAAAATATGTATATACTGTATAAGCTTATTAAATGTAAATGCTCTTTTGCACAAAATAATTCACAATTGTTATAACAAATAAATAATGCATACAAGATCATAATCTGAAGTGATGGAGTATCTTACCTATAATTGTACAGATAGACCTTATTGCAATAGAGGAAGTCTATCTTTAAATGGCTTTCTGGTAAACTACAGTAACATCATTATGGTTCTTTTCAACTGCAGATGTTAACATCTGTTTGTTATTACTGAAAATTGGTAATGAACTCCATGACAGCAGCTACTCTCATGCAACATCTAAACACGAAAACACTATTTAGCCCACAGCCTACTCAAACCTAAAGCTAAGCAAACAATATAGCCTCATACTGTTGTATTTAAGTTAAGTGGAAAAGGCAACACATTTTAATTTTGCTATTGTAAGTTATTATTTACAAAACAGAACAAGCTTTCCAACTCTTCTGTTTGGTGTACCCCTTTATTTTGATTTACAGGTCGTCCTGTACTTTTTATGATAAAGCTAATATCATATTCCATTGCTTGGAATTTATAGTGCATTTGCTCAGATCTGTTTCATTGACTGGATTAACAAGTTAATATTACCTTTGTGTGAAAATGTGATTAAAAAACACTGGAATCCCAAGATACGAGTTTATGAGCATGTCAGATGTGCTGGTAATAATAATAGGCTACAGTCAGTGAAATATAGGAAAGAAAATAAGGAATTAGAAATACTTTTTTATACATCAAATGATCTTTTAAGGACAATCTTTATATTTTTTTAATGCATTAATGAATATGGATCTTGTTATCCTGATTTGTATAAACATTATGTACTAAAGAAGTAAAATATCTTCATTCAATTCTATTATAGATAGTTATTTGTTAATCTTTTAACAATTCCCTCATGAAGCTTAAAACAAAGTGGTGAGCCACCACCTGCCTGTTCTTGCAGTTATAATGGAGGTACTTTCATACTATTTATGATCGTCACCTATTATCACTATTGTGTAATGTTTTAAAACAGAGTAATGTGAAAATTGTAGGATGTTGTATTTTGTGCCCTCCATTCAGTCACCTCTTTCCCAACTTGCTACAGGCATCAAACAAAAATTTGTTTATATTTACAGAATATGAAGTTAGTCAGTGAACTTACTGGGGGGTTTCTTTGTACTTTTCAGTTACA
Organism: Corydoras maculifer; assembly: GCA_019802435.1. Classification (NCBI taxonomy): domain Eukaryota; kingdom Metazoa; phylum Chordata; class Actinopteri; order Siluriformes; family Callichthyidae; genus Corydoras; species Corydoras maculifer. The sequence continues at coordinate 753,898 of JAFMOD010000554.1, read as the reverse complement.
TAAAGCCTGCAGAGAGTCAACAAATTACAGATTCTTGTTTATATTACATTTTACAAAATGTCCCAATTTGTTTAAAAATGAGGTTGTTGTTAGGTTTCTACCATGAGGGTATTACAAGCTAGGCATAAACAGTCCTACAACAAAAAACCCACATGGAATATGCAATTATTTGTTCTAACAAACATATTGTTTTGGTTAATCACATTGTCGTCATCATGTAGATTAAGCAGTAAATGATAAATGGATGTTATTCTCTGTATTTGCAGGTTATTTAACTACCAACCATCTATGAAATAATCAGTTTCTTCTTATTGGTAGACCTTGGCATACACACAACAGCAAAAACACATCAAAGATTGACCAGTTAACCAAGCAATTTTATATCACACACAAAGTTCTGCAAAACACAGGCCTTAAAATTTGACAACAAGCAGTATGGGACGCTTCTAATTTTCAAACCCACTGGAATGCATATTTTATAAACCACACACAGATAACTAGAGTAGCATTTAAGAAATGTGTTCTTCAGCTGTTGTGTGATACACAAGATGACCAAAAGTATTTGAACACCTACAGAAGCTTTTATGACATTCGATTCCAAGTTGTTCTCTGAAATCTCTGTTCGTTCTCTCACATCCCATTCCAAAGTTGTCCTGTGGGGTTTAGGGTCAGAGCTCTGTGCAAGCCAGTCACAAAACCTACTCAACCCATTCTTCATGGTTTTTGCTTTGTGTCCTGGGACACAGTCATATTGGAACAGATGTTACTTTAATTAATGTTAACACAAAGCCTCAAAGTCAAAAGCATTAAGTCAAGTCAAGTGATTTTATACACTGCTAGCATTGCACCTAAATAAAAGGAGTCGATTAAATAATTAAGAGATGTCACAATACATTTGTCAATATACATTTGGGGTAAACATTTGAAGTTACAGTATACAGGATTGATCATTTAATGTCAAAATATTAAATATTGTCAATATTTTTTTAAAGTCAAATTAGACTAGTCGTACTGTTGATGAAATTTCTGCACATATTCACATACTTTCTTCTAAATAGGTTTATATGTAAATATATGGTATAACTCCTTTATCTTGAAGTTTTATTAAAAAAAAAATAAAAAAAAAAATATATATATATATATATATATATATATATATATATATATATATATATATATATATATATGAAATGGCATATGAAATTGCACTTTTTTTTTTAAAGTCAAAGCTGTTGCTTTTCTAAAATCACAATTATGATGTTGATTGGGCACCAAAGTATATGATGATTTCAGTCACACTGGTGGTCCTGTCCCCACCCTCAGTGACTCAACAAATCATAGAGTAGTGAACGTCAGGCTAAACACTGGTCAGGATATGTCTAGTTCTCCACAACATGATCCAAATGCCAACCGATTATGCTAGGTGAGCTGGCAGTCTATCTAAAGCTTTGGAAATGGTTGAATAAACTCTTTAATTGATCTTTACCCATTCCTCATTTCTATACCTTGGTAATTTCACATGGCACCATGCAGCAGACTATGAGGGGGTGGCTTTGTTTATCCAAAGCATTTAAAGGCCAGAAACCTGAAACCTGTCATGAACCTTGTTTTTGATCTTTAATGTGACTGTTCTAAATAGCATTCACATGTCTGTATGTAATTTATTAAGACCGGACATGTGACAAAAGGTTTGTCTTTACATGACTTCTAGGAATAAATATTAGATATTAATCTGATGATTTGCGTAATTGGTTCAGGATTTGAGAAGCAGACTGTAAACACAGACATGACAACATTGTTTTGCATTAGTTCAATGACTCTGTGCTTACTAGGGAGTGGCTAGTGCTGCTCCAGAAGATTCATAACTTGTGGTAAAGAGATAGATTAATAGGATGTCATTTGCATGATAAAAAAAAATAAAATCTTTCAGAAAAAAGAGAACCTTTTCCTACTTATTTTGTTTGCATAATGTTTTACTGTTTGTATTTTGCTTATTAATTTATATTATTATCTTTAATTTAACTTAAAACAATTTTACCGCAATTGAACATACAAAGGTTTGTGTATGTGTTATATTGCTGTACATACACAGTCAAGTAATATAATAAAGATATACAATAGCAAATACACAATTATTATTTTTTTCCAGGGCCAAGTTTAGGAAAAGTAGAGTTTACATAAGATGTACATGAAGTTAATGATAGTGTTTTATGATTTGAAATCCATTGGTTTCCTGGTTGTCCTACATACCTGCATGGAATTAACTGATTCAGATGTTCAGTTCATACATACAGTATATACAGGTTGTCTCAGGTAAACATGAAAACTTTGTTAGTAGCCCTGGGCAAAGGTAATTGCTGGTAACATATACCCTGCTGGTATCTTAAAATGCAGTTTATATTTAGTTATATACTTTATATTATTTTCTTAATATAAAAAAAACAAAAATAATAAATAAAAAAACTAAATGTCCCCATTCTATAACACACACACACTCGCAGTACAAACTCTATATAAAAATGTGCAAATGCTGGATCCTGTGATAGTGATTCATGTAGTTTTATTTAAACATTCAATAAAACATGAAATTTAATATGGGATGACCAACTATTTTGCATAAGCCAGAAGCTACAGTAAAGACATTTCAAAACGATACATTATGCTCTATCATTTTGTTGATGACACGTATACAGTAGGAACAATTGTCATCATTGGAATACCACTAAAACATTTGGGACCAAAACAAAACAAAAAACATTGTTTCCTTTATTTAAATTTATATTTTTGATTTTTTTACACATTACTTGTGGATCTCTGCTGGAATAAGACATTCTTTTCTTTGTATTGTATAGCTGGATCATGTTGGTCTTTAGAGACACACTTTAGCAGAATACCACAATTGCTTGAAATTGGACTTTACACAATAACTCACTACAGTGTTGTGAAAGTGGTCTGGCTGTCTGCTGGTCAAAGGCCTCCCCCAGGCTCCTGAAGTGATTACGCTGTGAATAAACTGGGATACTGTAGGGAGTTCATATGTATCATTGAGGATATTACTGAGACAGGAGACCACAGCATGGTCAGGGCTTTGTCCTGTACAACTTCTAAATTAAGTCAGTGAGTTTATTTGGTGGAATGTTTTTGTAAAACCGTACTGACCTCCTTCTGGGTTCAGTACAGTTTGTTTTGTCCTTATTTTTGCTTACATTCATACAAGGTCTTACACCAATAGAGTGAAAAATACAATATATATATATATATATATATATATATATATATATATATATATATATATATATATATATATATATATATATATAAAGCTATTTTGATCCAAAAATGTTTTTTGTAGTATCAGTTAAAATTTTACTTACATGCGCTCACTTTTATTCTGATAAGCTGAATATGCTAGTGCCCAAGCAAAATAAGCCACTGCCCAAATCCATCCAGTAATTCAGTCTGAGCAGGAAATAGCCACTGACAGCACCAGTCTTTGGACCAATTGGAAACTGTTAATGCTTGGTCTCCAGCATAGCCCTGGCCTTTAATTTGTAGGCGAGCAACATGCTGTGTCCATCAGAAAGTGGCCACAGAGCATTGCGTTAGTGGTTTTCAGCATGGGGTGCTCATTTTTGCTCCAAAGAAGGAAGGTTAGAGTGACGCCTCAGACATGCTGGCAGGAAAAGTCAGTCAATTTTAAGTGAAGAGGAGACCTAGGGCAGAGGAAGTTCATCAGGGCAGGGTGTAGCTGTGTGTCTACTGTTACCCGTGAGAATTTTGAGCAAGCGTCAGAGAAGCACTTTTTTGTCTTCTCTCTCAAATTGGCGTACCAATGTATAGGTATCAGCAGACTGTTTTATAGCTTTTGCTTATGACACTGGATTTTTGGCAGTGTCCAACGCAAGAAAGCAAATATTTTCCTTGTCTCACAGCTGTTCTGGTCTGTAGAGTTACTTTAGTGTGGAAAGAGGCCAGGCCTTGGTGTGTAAGCAGTTGTCCAGGGTGGAAAAAAATCATTAGTAGTTAAATGTAATGGTAAATAAAAACTTAGGTGTCAGCACCCTTCCTACCTCTGTGAAGGGGAAGGGACGATTCTGCAAAGACAAAGTTACATTTATAAGTTTTAATGTTAGAGATGTAGGTTTTTTATTTGTTATTTTTATTTATTTATTTTTTACATAGAATTCATATATACATTACAAACATTTACATATTCATGCAGCATCTATGCTAAAAAATGTTTGGCAGTATTAAATTGTTTCTAGTGCTGTAGTGTTGGGAAGCTGTGTAAACAGTAAATTACACTGATATGAGCGGATCATGTAAACCCTGTATTTAATTGTATAGCATAAAATTCAACATCCTGAAGCTGTGAAGTTTGATTGTATGGTTTGAAAGATACTGTGATTGCAACCCTGTTCCTCTTTGAGAAAATGCACAGCATCTTTAAACGCAGTTTCAGTCATAAATTATTAGATATTTATGGGGGTTTTTTTGCATTGAAAAAACACCCAAAGCAGAGAACAAAAAGATAAACTATTCCACACAGACCACAAATGGACAAACAATATTGGCTTAACTAAATATTTGGTACACCCTATGGAAAAAAAAATAAAAATCATTCACTTCCTGTAATGATTAATATTTTTTTAATCCCTCTACTGAACTTTAGGATCAGTCCTCTTTGCCCAACTGCTCCGGCCTGGTGGTATTTCCAGCTGCTGTTATGTGATCTCCTCACAGGTGTTCTTGTTGGCCACTTTAGTTTTCAGTGATTTGTCTGAGACCATTACTTTTCAAAGCATAGTCGTTGTATTGCAGAAAGACCCATTATTTCTGACAGAGACCCAACTTTCTAAAACTGGGCTCTACATTGTGCTCCAAAATGTTTTGATTGTCTTTAGAGTTTATGATGGCTTACACAAGTTTAAGGCATCCAGTGCCAGAAACAGCAAAACAACCCCCAAGACTTCTCCACCATGTTTGACCTCAGAGACCATATTTTATACTTCAAATTAATTTTTTTGTAATAATATGCTTAACTAAAAACTTCAGCACTTATTTGTCTACAGAACACTCTCTCAAAAGGACTGTGGCTTTTTCTGTCTTTGTTTCAGTAGTGGGATCATTCTGTGTCTCCTAACATGGCTTTTCATTTCATTTAGATAGTTTGTGGTGAGATGGTTTGTGTGAGCTGATACTGTTGTACCTTACATCTGCAGGTCAGCTTATATTAGTTTTAAAGTTGACTTAAGTTTAGACATTCTGAAGTTGAACAATTTATCACTGTAGTTTTTAACAATTTTACAGTGCTATGGGCTGTGAACTTCTTAATGATGTTAAAACATTATTTATATAACTAGTAACCAGTAATTATAACAGTTAATTTGTGCACAACATCAGGTATAACCCACCATTTGTAAGTGTACCAAATTACACGTCTTTATTTAAATGACAACATTAAGGCAGTTAAGAACAATGATGATAGACACTGATAGTTTCAAGTGCTCTGCATTTATATCTACACTTTAAACTCTTGTGCTAACTTTATCAATCAAAAGGCCAATGGTAAAATTAGAGAACACTTCAAAGTCTGACACAATAGCTATTCACCAACAAATAAAAAAAACAACCTTTTTTTAAATTACTTTTCTTTGCAACAATTGTCAACATTTTATTTCATCGTGGTTGTGTCATATAGACAATTTAAACATTATACTGCATATAAATTAATGTTTAGCAATGTATCTCTACTTTGATTTTTAAAACAAAATAGCATCTTTGCAAATGTTTATTATATCGAGTTGATTAGCTATTTTCTCTGTTTCCTAGGAGGAATAACAAATTTTATTCTAAAATAGATCATATTTTAACATTGGTGAATGTGTTTTTCCATATTTGTTTGCTGGTGTATGTGTGAGCAAGTGTGTGAGTAAAAAAATTTAACTGTCAGCACCGTTCCTCAGCAGCCGAGGCGTGTCCACATAGCCTCTTTCATGGAGCTGATTTTTCCCCAGGAAGCAGAATGACTCAGTTGTGGTTGGTGTGGAGCTTTCTGCGTGCTACAGCCCTGCGAATGAAATGCCATTCCAGTTCACATTTAGGTCCTTTCCCTCGAATAAGGTCATATAACTTTTATGTTATATGTATTATAAGTAATATGACAGGATGCAAGCTTTTGAATTTTAAAACATTCTTCTTGAAGGCTTCAGGTGATGTTGGTGAGGTTACATTTAAAAATTTGTAGTCTGCAGCTACAATTGTTTTAGAAGTGCAAGTATTACTCATAGTTTACAGTCTGACCTTTTACTTCATACCATTTGGATTGTTGTCAAACAAAAAACAAAATTGTTTTTAAGAATATTTTGCCTTTTACTCTGAAGGGTAATAGCATCCAGATCTACAGGGTGGATTTGGTGGTTTAATACCGTCTGTAGTTGTTATTATATTTCCTATGAGTTCTTGGGTAATGCTGTGATCTAATTCAGGGGAGGAACCGCAGGAAATCCCCCTAACTGCAGCTGAGGTAATCAGGGTCCTGTAGGTTTCTAAAGAATGGAGAATGTGAGCTATTGGGGTTGTGTGGTGCAAGGAAATAGGCGTTATCTGTCTCTCTAAATAAGGTGTTTGTTTGACCTAGAATTGCAACCTTTAGATCTTTAACTTTCTCAAACATGTATTAAACTTGTTTATAGATGTAGTTTATTGAAATAGCAGACCAATTTCATTTGTTTATGGTCAGAACACCTCGGAAAACCCCTAATAATTATTCACTTTTTTCCTCGTCCCTGTGTTCTCACACACACACACACACACACACACACAAGCTTTAAAAGCCAGGGGTGCGTAACAGGAAAAGGTTCATTTATTAGGGATATATTAGCATATGTATAACTTCAACTCTTCCTGTATTTAAATATGATCTTAATTTGTTGTCAACATTCACTTGATACAGTTTTATAATTGCTGTAGATGTTGTAGAAAGTAGATTTATTTTATTTTTGTTCTGTATGTAATGCTTTGATGAAGTTTCCACTAGGTTTTGGCGACACACTTTCTTTCACACCTGCACTCTCCCCCTTGTAATTTAAGAAAGCGCTGCATTTTTTTTATTTAACAATATTGAATCAAGAGTCTTGACAACAGCAGCAGTGGGTTCATGCAGAGTACTAAACGGTCACTTTGAACCAGTGACCTGGATGCAGCTTTAGTATTCTATATGATTGGCTAAATTAAAAAATCATGGAAATTGTTATATTTCTACAGTGTCCTAAAGGGTTTTTCTTGGAATCCACTTTAACCACTTAACCACAAAAGTTTATTTCATTTGCCAGCCAATCTCAGATTATTTTACAGGAAATATTATTCACAGAAGCAAGAAGTATTAACAGTAGATTTACTGTCTTATTTTTATATTTGCTTTGCTGTATTTAAAACCACTTATTATGGTGGTTATTCAGTTTCATTATCACCACTGAGTACTGAACATTAAACATTAAGTAAATCATAAGCTTTCTGGAACTGGTTTTCACACTGCAAGAGGATTTCTTGCAAGGCTTCTCGTTCATAGTATGGAAATTCACTCTGAAGTTTCATGACAATCCATTCAACATCATGATCTACAAGGAAAACACACAAAACACTTATAACCAGGAATTATAATAACTGTAATGGTAAATTATTAATAATTTGTCACTGTAACATAAAACATGATGAAAAATGTGTACAAAAACATTGGCATGGTTTAGTGGAAAGAGTTGTCTTCCCGTCCCCTATTTTAAACCAGTATGAGACTGAAGCAAGCTGCTTGAGTGAATCTCCCTGCTGGTTCATGTAGTTCATGCTGTAGGACAGACAGGGTGGGAGTATTCACTTCCACCCAGTGCTTCTGCCAGGCCACTCCACATACACAGTCTCATCCCAGTCCTCTAACCACATGCTAATGGCCAAACAAGCCCTGTGGCACATATGTCCATTCTGTGCATTTCCAGTCCTACTGTGACCAACATGAGGCCACAGAGGAGGAAATGGCATGTGGTGATTTACTGCTAATTGAGATAGCTAGAAAAGTGTCTCACAGCAAAACACCCAACAAAACAAGATGTGTCTGTACTAGATTTTATGACACCCAGATGCCAAGAACCTTCAAGAAAGTGTCCAGCTGGGGCAGTAAAGGACTGGGACAACCCTAGCTTTCGGCAAGAATTTTAATAATTGCTTCAAGAATTTAAGCACAGAGTTATACATTTTAGAACTGTCTGCGCTTACCTCAAATTTACATTTATACTAAAAGTTTATACTCTGACAGTTAATCTAAGTTAATGAATGCCAAATGTAAAAAGACACACACACACATAATGGATCAATTAAGTGTATGAAAAGTCATGCAGACAGACAGAAGGTGAACAGCACATTAATCCTGCCCTGTCATGCGGCATGTTCTCCGTAAACAGAGCTAGCTCACGGAAAAGTCCATTCAAGCCACCCGCATTGGCAATCTTACGAGAAAGATTCAAAAGTGGAAAGGTCTTTAATGACGCAAAATATATTCCCAGTGAACCTTAACCCACTTAAACTAGAAGTTTGTGTTTATATACTCACTAATTATTGACAAATCTATTTAATGTGTTGCAATTATGATTTGGGGGCTTTAATATTTTTGACACTGTAATTTTCGAGGCAGTATTGAATGCAACTTTTAATATGAAGACTGTGAAACGTCTTTTGTTTGGTAAACAATCTTATATTGTCCAAGAATGGTCAAGCACCTACATAATTCAGAGGTGTTTTTGTGTTGGTTTCCCTTTTTTGTCAGACAGGGTAGTAATATTTACTAAGCGTTATTAATCTAATGCAGAAGAAAAACTTGACTGTTCTTGTAAATCATGATTTAATTGCATAGCTTCACATGGAAATATAGCATGTCTAAAAACTAACATCCCAACTACGTGTACAAGTAAGAACAGAGCCGCCAAAGCAGATATAAAGTGGCTAGCCAGTTTTTCCAGTGTTGACTCCGACTTAGACATTTAGACATCATACTAATCAGACCTTTAGACAAGGCACGTCCGTAACTTTCCAGTATGCATTCTGGATGTAGTTCAAACCAATGTCGAACATGAAGCTTACTGTCATTTTATTGGCTTCTATCACTGGGTGCACCTAATTAACTGTATCCTTTGCTACTACCTCAATCATTTTGCAGCTCTTACACAGACTGACTATGCTACATTTCTGTCTTATGAAAAGGATTAAGAGGCTTACTTTTATTTACATACTATGCTACATTGCCTAACAGAGCCTGACAAAAAAGATTATTGGGGATAGAAGGCAGTGTTCTGAACAACATCAATCACACCAAACAAATTGCTTTTTGATTTGAGTTGACACAGGAATGGAAACAATCACATAAATACTTTGAAACGCCCAAGAATACACATGCATCATGTGTGACACATAAATCTATTACCCTCCTCCTCCTCCTCTGCATTTTCGGACTCAAGGAGTGATGGCGCTGGCACAGGGAACAGGGCAGGTTCTTGAGACTCATCTCTCTGCCAAACATTACCATCTTCTGACATACTGGGAAGCAACTCAGACTCTCTACCTGATCCTCTCGCCTCCAGTTTGTCTAGGAAGGCTGAGTTCACTCTAAGAAAAAAGCACTTTTTTTAGACTGACCAATACATCACATGTCAAAGCTGTAGGTATTTTTCTATCTCCGTGTCTAACCCTAATATTTCATGGTTTACAAATCTCTTTCATAATGAAGTTCTTACCGCAGGTGAGCGACTTCCCTTTGCTTTTTCCTATCTTCCTCCAACTGTTTTTGTTTTTCTTCCAAAAAATCACTCTGGAAAATATACATTTATGATGCTTAATGACCATTTGTGTATCAACTTTATACAGAGGAACTGCATGTTTTATAAAAGAACAATGCAACCACATGACATTAATGCAGACCATCTGGTTATCATTCATATTGCTGATTAAAAACAGTCAAACAGCAATAAAACTACTTACATGACTGTCCTATATTCCATCAAATAATCTAAAGCATGAACATATGTTGGTAATGGCTATATGTCATGGTATGGTCAGTGACACAAAGTACTTTACACTGCATGGTACCTTCATTCTTTGCTCATTTTTCATCTCCTGGAGGACCTTCTGCTCTTCAGCTTTCCTTGACTGTCTGTATGTATGGCCTCGAGCCTGCAAAGCAACACACTAGAATAAAAGATCAGTCAAGCACTAAATAAAGAGTCTTAGATGGTCTCAGTGATAATCTTGGGATGCTTGGGACTCTGCACAAAAATGCACTGTGAGAAAGGGGTGAGGCTGGACAACTTAAAAGATGAAGAGATTTTCTGTGTGTTTGGTCAGATGGGCTGGGGACATCGAGCAACAGCTGTTCTGTTTGGAATGGCTTGAGAGCAAAGGAAATAGGTGGGACAACCTGGGCCTGGCACTCTGGGGAATCAACATAAACTGATCATCTGAATGAACTGAGAATACCAGGGAGCTTAATCTGTCATGTCTTCTCAATACCAACAAAACCACATTAAGACCTCATCTTTTCACAGACACTTTGATCAGCTGTCTTTAGACATTTTTATTGGTAGATTTCCTTACTTTGATTGGAGTGCTTCCAATTACTTAGAGCAATACTCTGTGAAGAGCAGTCAAAAAGTCTACCCTTCAGTAAACTGATGAGAGCAGAGCACCATGTGCCTCAGCGAAACATGCCCTGCTGTTGTGAAGAATTATGTGTTCAATAAAAGGATTTTCCTCTGAAGACAAACACAGGGAACTCATGGTGTTCAGCTTAGACAACGATACAGTAAGCCACACAAAAACAGTTTTTTTTCTTACCACAAGACCTACAAAAGCAATGCTGTCAGATGCCACATTTAAATTGTTCAAACAGTAATGCAACCAGACTCAAGCCTCTCATGGTCACTCCAGTCTCCGGTCTGCAGAATCATCCCCAGCCTGCTGATGCACAAACTTAGAATAGAATAGATAGCATTGCCTTAACCCCTGTTGAGCAAGTCAAGGTGCACCTGTGGAGGGGAAAAGCTATCAAAGATGGAAGTCGAAGTGCTCCATGCTTACCAAAATAAATTGGTTATTACTAGAATCAGACTTGTAGGAGTTGTAAATAATATATGAGACACGTTATTTATTTTCTAATAGTTCCATGGGGTTTTGGTAACTTTCATTCATTCATTATCTCCCGCTTTGTCCTCTATTAGGGTCGCGGGGGAGTTCCCCATGCCCATCCAGGAGAGGAACGTCTCGGGCGCTGGGCAGATAGACCCAGGACAGGGTGCCAATCCATCGCTGGGCACACACTCACTCACACAGACACACTCTATATGGGGCAATTTTGAGAATTCAATTGACTTGATCCATCTTTTTGGACTGTGGGCGGAAACCGGAAAACCCGAAGGAAACCCACGCAGGGGAGAACATGAACACTCCACCCAGATGGGGATTCGAACCGGGAATCCCTAATGCTGAGAGGCCACCGTGCCACCGTTTTGGTTACTTGTCTTTGATATTCTTTAGTCTTAACACCCTATGAGGTAAGTAACACAATGTTTTTTTTCAGCGAGATTTCCTTTTCGTTTTAAACAAATGTTTGTACACATGATTTGTAGCCCGTTGCTCCCTACCATCCTCTACCGTGTCATGTGCAGACATCACACTTCCAGGGAAAATGTGTAATCCTACTCAGCTTGGTTGCGCCGCTAACTGTTAGCAACCCTTTATACAGCCCTTTGACAACAATGTTAGTGGAGATTAGAAAACTATGCAGAAACCAAAGTTTTAGCACACCACAAATTAATTCCAAAACACTATTCATTGTGTGCTTCAAAAAACCCTTAGACTTCCATGAATTTTGACAAGAAGAGCATTTCAAACACACGAAGGCAAGCAAGCAACATCTCTTATTTGCTCCTTGTATTCTGAAAGACTTTTACTATTACTCACATCAGTAATATTATGACCTTAAAAAGATGCATAAAAGACTATATTTTAAATTTTTCATTTTTATTTATGTGTTTATGTTGATTAATGTTCAGACGAGCTACATCCCTATGTATAAGAAGTTAAATTGTATTTATATAACAAAGTGAATCCAAGTTACTCCAAATAACAACATTTTTCACAAAAAACTTTGGAACTGTTAAATAGTTGGACGTTTTGGGCGCCAATCTATCACTGGGCACACACTCACACACCTAAACACACTCTATATGGGGCAATTTGGAGAATTTAATTCACCTTAATCCATGTTTTTTTTGGACTGTGGGAAGAAACCGGAGAACATGGAGGAAACCCACATAGACATGGGGAGGACATGAAAACTCCACCCAGATGTGGATTCGAACCGGGAATCCCTACCGCTGAGAGGCGAACGTGCTAACCACTAAGCCACTGTGCCGCCCTATGTCCATAACATTACTAAACTCTGCATAAGTTGGCATTTCAAACTATTTGCATTTATTATTGAAAAATGTTTATTATGAAAAATACATTACATTTATAGTATTCAGTGAATGTGTAAAGTATTAGTTATAGTATTCGGTGGAAGTCCTAATGCTAAGTGACTTTAGAACCCAAGGAATTTAAGGTCGAGGGCATGCTTAGGGAACTAGCCACTGGACTACCAATTTTCTTTTTATGTTTAGGGTTCCCCTTGTGAAATTGCAGTTGAGGTGTTGCAGAATTGATCCCATTACCTTAGACTGCTTGTGTCATTTACTTAGATTGGCTGTTGTCCAGGTACTTTCACAAGAACAATGCAGGTTATTTCACACCAGACTGCCCTTTTCCTGCACTCTTATATTATGTTATGTGAAGCTTGGGAAGTCCCTAAACCCTCTACTCATTGCTGTGCAGATGCAGTACTTGCATCTATATAGTGACTTGCCCGTGAGAGTTCTTTGTAGTTGTATTTTGAAAAACTCATGAGCAGACCTATAGCTCACTCCAGAAAGAGGAAGAAAAAGAGATAAGTGGAGAGTGTGACCTGAGCCATCCGACAGGCTGACTCTTACATGCAGATGGATGCAGCCTGTTGATGAAAGCCCCTGGACAAAATCTGTTTATTTTAAAAACATACATCAAAGGCAAATCAATTGGTGTGAATTACCCCAATGCCTTGGGCTGTAACCTCATCACCACAGCTATGCAGCAATGATTTGATGCTGGGTCTACACAGCACACATTGCATTCTTTGGCTGTCATCTTACCCATGATGACGCTGAAGTAGAACAGCTTTTTGGCACAGGAACGGAACTGGACATCTCCAGCGATTGAAGAAGTTCTTCTCGCTTCCTGCAAAATGTAAATCTGATGCATCAAAACAATAATAGCATTTGTTGTTGTTTTGTCGCTTCGGCTTGCTCTTTGGGGGTTTAAAGGCTTTTCATTCTGTAAAGCTGCTTTGTGACAATGTACTGTTGTAAAAAGCGCTATATAAATAAATAACTTGAACTTGAACTTGTTTAGTTAGCTGACAATCTCACAGTTTCCAAAGCCTCCAAACAAAGGCATGCTTTCTCTCCAGTCGTTTTTCATATAACCAACACTTTAAACTTGTATTTTTCATGCACTTATACAAGACTGCAGTACTTTGCCTGCTCTGATGATTAGTTAAATATAGAATATGACCTCTGTTTACATACTTACTAAATGTACTGTTTACATACAGTACTTACTAAATGTCTACTGTGTACATACTCACTAAGTGTTTACTGCGTACTGTCTATTGCACTGTTCCCTTCCCTATTCCACTGTTCCCTGTTTACTGCCTAATGTCTGTTGCACTGTTCACGCAACATTACATAGATGTTTATTGTACTGTGTATTGTCCTGTATTTATTGTGATCCATGTGTTTGCACATTTGCACTTTATGTTGGTTGTGTAGTAGCTGTTACGTGTTGCACCTTGCTCCTGGAGAACGCTGTTTCATTCCACATATACCGTACAGTACTTTATAATGTTGGAATGACAAATCAAATACTTGAATACTTGTTTGTTGCTTTTCACATATGGAACATTACATCTTTCTTTATTGCACACAGTTAATTTAAGGCATTGCATTTCTAGAATGTAAAAGAGGTTTTTCAAATAAAAAAGTGTATTTTTTTAACTCCTGTGTCTAAAAACGTTAATATAATAGCAATAGTACATTTCTAGCAAGACACTGTTTAACCCTTATGAATGAAACTGCATGCCAATATTTTTAAATAATTAAACATAGCCATACAGTTTTTCTTGTGTTTCAAGCAGTAATGTTTACATTACATAACAAAAGTGTCATAAACAGGTAGCTCTGATGTTTCTTCAAATGATAACACTAATCGCATTTTTTTTTTTTTGTATTTTAATTTTTTGTACATGCTTAACTCTTAACTTACTATTAATCTGCTCTATCTGTTTCTGTGTCTAGAGTACTTAAAGCAAAATTTGGAATGATTTTATAAAAATATATGTTCACATATTAGTTATTTTTGGTCCAGAGCCAGCAGAGTGTCTAAACATGAGGGATGTAACAACATGTAATTAAAGGTTGGGAACATACATTTGTTGATCATATTGATACTTTGCTTTTCTTTCTTCCTCCACTTGTTGATGCCTTATTTCTTGTAAATTGGCCTGAAAAGCAAATTATACATCATATAGCTTACAACTTGCCTCATATTTGGTACACAGAATATATACATAAATAATACACAAATATAAAGTTACACTCACACACACAATATATAAATACATAAATAATCTGTAATTTATAGATTATTTAATCTGAAACACGGGTTATATAATTAAAAATTTGTTTTAACAGGAAGGGGAATAAATAAGCAGGATAATCTAATTTACTAGCAGCATACTTTAATGAGTAATATGTGACAAGTTGTCATAATGACATCTAGAGTTTTGAGGCAGCACTACAACACGCAAGACAGTTTTTTTTACGTACATCTTATCAGTCTTGCTAAAAGAATGCATGCAGTAAAAAAATCCCCTGTAAAAATGTATGCTGAATCAAACAGACCATGTGTTCAATAATTGTAGCGAATGAGTAAGTAGCCGCGTAGCTGTCTATGCTAAATATCGCATGTTAAAAAAACACACACACACACACACACACACACATATATATATATATATATATATATATTAGGCGGCACGGTGGCTTAGTGGTTAGCACATTCGCCTCTCAGCGCTAGGGATTCCCGGTTCGAATCCCCATCTGGGTGGAGTTTCCATGTTCTCCCCGTGTCTGCGTGGGTTTCCTCCGGGTTCTCCGGTTTCCTCCCACAGTCCAAAAACATGGATCAAGTTAATTGAATTCTCAAAATTGCCCCATTTAGTGTGTGTCTGTGTGAGTGAGTGTTTGCCCAGCGATGGATTGGCGCCCTGTCCTGGGTCTATCTGCCCAGCGCCCGAGACGTTCTCCCCTGGATGGGCATGGGGAACCCCACCGCGACCCTAATAGAGGATAAGCGGAAGATAATGAATGAATGAATGAATATATATATATATATATATATATATATATATATATATATATACCATATTCATTTACCATATATATGGTAAATTATAACCTTTTCTCTCTGAATAGCTTTCTTCCGCTGATTCTCTTCTTCTTCTTCCTGTCGTCTTTTTCTGTCCATTTCCTCCTTCCTAAGCTGCACACAACAATGAAACAGTCATGCAAACAATCCATTTACCTTTTAGAAATAGGGTTACAACAAATCATGTCAGTAAATTAAAGTAATAATGTACTGGAAAAACAAGGACATCCTAGGTTTGACTTTTGGATAAGGGGGAGAAGGTCTTTTCTTTGTTTACTGACTAGGTATAGTGTATTAGCGATACAAAATTTCACTACACATTAAAGTGTTTCACCAGGGCATTTAACAAAAGTAAAATATGATTTCACCTATTAAAAGTTTCCGAATAACAATTATTATTTATTATTGTTTGGATGTATAAAGCTTTCTGAAAACATTTTTTGTTTTGAAAAAAACCCTAGTGATCCATGGTCACTTTATCATCTAGTTTAGACTCTTATTATAGTTAATGACACCATATTTTTGTTAGCATTTTCAGGCTTGGATTTTGTTTTAGTGATTGTGGGCTAATATCTGCCAAAGTTCTTGAATAAAATAAATTAGAAAACCTTCTTCTTAAGTTTTGATGTGAAGACTTCCTTCTGCTGTCTCTCTCTAACTGCTGCAATCGATTCACCTCCACCTATGAAAAGAAACACATAATTATTTTCACCTTAACTTTACACTTATGATGCCAATAATAGTATCTTTTTACCACATCATATTACCTAACTTCTCTGCGGGCAGATTAATAGGTCCCGGGCGATGTTCCCTCTTCCACCTGTCATAGTCCTCATCTTCTTTCTGTGCATCTACAGGTTACAAACAATTAGATTTTTTTCTGGTTGTGTGTTAAATTTGTGTATCTTTTAGTGCATTTCATTACATATAGTATTTTATTGAAATATTCTATATTATTAATATTCACAAATAAACATTTACTACTGTGAAAAGTCTGTTCCATCCTATATATTTTTAAACTCACCTTCCACTGTATTAAGTATGCTTCATATTTTTTTAACACACACCATCACAGAGCAGTTGTTTTTTGGATAATCCTGGCAATGTGAGTGATGTATTGGTGATGTTTTAATTTTCAGCCACTAGCATTTTATAAAACTGCCTAAATACAAACTGTGAAAAATCAGCAGGCAAACAACTGTCTATAATTTTACAGCTCCATGGTTTACATGGAGAGGACACAGATTTAAAACTTCAGTAGGACTGTTTTGTTTGATAAACACATACCAAATATGCAAAATATGCCACCATGAATATGCCATTATGAAAGGATGGATGGATAAATTACATTGCTTTTCAATAATACATTGGCTTGGATTTTATTGTTACACACCAATTAACATATAGAAAATACACTGAAACATTACCTGCTTGGAACAATTATAGAATTTTAATATTTGAACAACAATAGAATTGAAAAACACTATAAAAGTCATCCATCATTACTTACTGCTTAGCAGTTTGCTCCGTTTGGTTTCGTTTGGTGGGATCACAGTGTAACCACAACTAAAATAGCATAAACATAATCAGGTACATCAGATACATTTTGTTTATCAACATCTGTTTTGTTTAAAAAAACAACAACAATTGGTTAATTTTTTGATTGGCTGCAGTTTAATTATTTTTTTTAAATTAGCCGATTTGTAATTCAAAGGTGGTACGAGGAGAGCATGTGAGGTAATACATTTTACCTGTGGATTTTTTTATTTAATTATCTGTGTGTAACTGTGCAAAAAGATTAAAAAAGAAGGACAGGCTGGATATGGAGGGGGAGAGTTTCAGCCATGGGGTGCAATGCCTGCACCAGATGCCACTGTAAGTGTAGTGCTGTGGAGTGTTGTGTGTGTCTGTGGTTCTCAGCAAAATAGGCTAATTCTTTTGGTAAGTTAAACCATTTGGTTTTTAAAAATGATTTAAATTTCTACAGTCTACGTTTGAGACTTATGACAGTAATATTGGAAAAAAATATATGAACATAAAATATATTGATTCAGTCTGATATTAATAAAATTCCACTTAGTTGTAAATTCTGCTAGGCTTCCAGAGACATGATATGACATTTGTTTTGGCTCTGCAACTGAAATTTGAACTACTAGAAAATAAATATATTTGGGAATTGTGTTATTTGCCACTTTTTAAAATTGAGATTGAAATACAAATGAATTATTATTCAATTATGTTATTTTAGCTTTCTCTTAGATAAACAATAATTTAATATTTTACTCTTTAGCTTTTACTGCAGTAGGAAGCTTAAAATTATTTAGTAGGACATCTTGCTAAATCAGTTACTGCTACTAAAAGTAATGGCAACAATATGACTATTGTCAGTTCCAGTGAGGTTTCCTAATGTGTATTTTCAGAAGATTTATGTACATTTTTAAACCATTTGTGCTGGTGACCTTAATAAAATCTCTATGATCTATGATAAAACTGGTGAGAAACTGGACTATTTTATAAATATATATGTTTGACTGGAGGGAGACTGGAGTCCATTCCAACTCTGACAATGACAGAAAGCAGGAGTTGCAGGATGGGGGTGGGTTGCCACTGCAGACACTGGGCCAGACTCACATTTACACCTGTGACAGTTTTATATCTCTATCTTGTTTATAAATTGTAGGAAAAATTTAAAACAGAAGAATCAAAAAAAATCATGTAAACTCAGCACAGACGAGACCGCCTATAGTGCTAAAAATTTTAAAAAGTTCAAAGTTTTTCTTTTACTTTAAGATATTAAAACATGACAATGTAAAAACTAATAGCCTATGGTCAGTATTATTGCTTTTGTACATTGAATGAAACATGTCGTTTCGTATTGCAGTCATTTCGGCCTGGTCTATAAACTATGAAACTATGGAACGCGGATGCGCATGCGCCATTTACATGGTTTCATTTTTCGGCTGCGGAATCGAAACAGAAACTTAATCGACAGCCTGACTTTATTATTTGAATTGAAAACTATATTATTCATCAATTCATAAATTAATCGTTTATTTAACCTAAAGCATAGTACACAAATAAAAAGTCTACCGTGTTAATTTCACCTGTCTTGTTTGTAAATAACACGTATAACCTATAAGCCTATATCAAATAGACGCGTTTAACTTGTAGATATACGTCTTTATTTAATGCGGTTTATTGTGACAAATTAACTAGACATTGTGTTCTAAATTACTTACGCTGCCTGATTCCGGGGATCTGAAGTTTGCGGGCTTTGGCTTTCATTTCTATCCGTTTGCGCTTGCTGATTTATTCCTGGGTTCTGCGCAGGCCATTGGTTCACATTGTTGTTTGGATCCATAATTCAGCACTAATTACAGCTACACGACACAGTAAACAGCTATCGACTAGTTATTTTACCAAGAAATCAGCAGATCAATAGCAGCAAGAAGCGACTAGCTGATATGAATCGTCAGAGGCGTGACGTCGTCTCATCTGCTTAAAGTAATCTGTTCACTGCAGTCAGCGTCAGACTCTCATTATAATATGTCTGCTTATGCTTTTAGCACATTTAGTAATGAGCCCAAGTATTAAAATGCTAATAAATTGTTAGGTTTAATATTATTCGGCTAATGGTGAAAGTCAGACCATAACAAATCATATTTTACAGAGGAGGCACCTGCGTCGGATTTTGATCATTTTTGTTTAAATTAGCCGATTTGTAATTGAAAGGTGGTACGAGGAGAGCATGTGAGGTAATAACTTTTACTTGTGGAGTTTCTGATTTAATTGTCTGTGCAAAGAGATTAAAAAAAGAAGGACAGGCTGGATATGGAGGGAGAAATTATTCAAATTTGTATAGTCTATGTTCAAGACAGTAATATTAAGAAAAATATATGAACATAAAATACATTGATTCAGTCTGATATTAATAAAGTTCCACTAAGTTGTAAATTCTGCTAGGAATCTGCTTAAAGTAATCTGTTCAATGCATTCAGTGTCAGACTCTCATTATAATATGTCTGCTCATACTTTTAGCACATTTAATAATGAGCCCAAGTATTAAAATGCTATTAAATTGTTAGGTTTAATATTATTCGGCTAATGGTGAAAGTCAGACCATAACAAATATTTTACAGAGGAGGCACCAGAGTTGGATTTTGATCATTTTTATTTAAATCTGTAAAAAAGATAAACTAGTTAATATTGATAAAATATGCACCTACATAAGACTTTGCAAAAGCTGTTATGATTAAAAAAAGAGATTAAAAAAACAGATTTTACACACATCATTTTAGGAAATGTTGTTAGTTATTACTTTTGATATCAGACTTATACACTCAGATGAAGCATTCAGGTTTGTATATCTCCATCTGCCATCATGTTCATGATATCAAGGCTAGTTTTTAAAGTTTCATAGATCTAAATGAAATGTATCTTTTTTGCCTACTTTGTTTATATACAGATGACTTTATTATACATATTTAAAACAACCATGCAGTGAAACACAGACTTATACATACACACTGAGTGAAATGAGCAATTAGGGTTGGGTGTCATGCCCAATTGCTTAATAATTGGTGCGACCATAAATCAAACCAGGGCCCTTCAATTCACAAGGCTGGGTTTTTTTTTTACCACAAGCCTATGACTTGATTGTTTTAATTACAGTCTAAGCAGATGTAAAAATGTACAATATCTCACTGTAAATATATTTGTTTTTGCATTTGATACATTATACCACAATAAGTAATCATTTAAAAAAAGATGGATTATTAGGTACTAAATTAAGCTTACAACAGTTAATAAAAATAATGAATTCTTGTGTAAAATAAAATGAAACCAAGTCATAAGGTTCATAAGTCATAAGACCTGCACAGTTTAATTTCTTTCTTGGGGTTGTCAGGTTATAGTTTTAGTGTTTTTGAACCCATAGTCATAACAATAATCTTTTTGGAAAGGTTAGAAGTGACTACATGTTTGCCAGATGTTGGAACTGTGACTGGAATTTAGTGCTGTGGTCGGATGAGATCACAATCATAGTTTTTGGCCACACAGTGCACTAAAATCTTTCAAGAAAATATTTCAAAGAAAGCACCTGATATTCTTTCTAAAATAAATGGTGAATTAGCTATGCCTTTGGAGGGGTGTGACTAGTGCTTCAGGGGCTTTTGTAAAGATTAATTTCATCATTCAAAGTTTAAGGGCTTGTTCAAAGTATGAACTTACACTTAATAACCTGAAACATACATCTTTTCTGTGTAAGTTAGGAATTTGAACCTTTATATTACAGACAACTTAAAATGTTAACAATGGGAATGGGAAAGATCTAATATGATCTTCAGCTTTGTTATGATTGGTGTTTGTTTTTCTTTTATTCATACATTTTCTAAGATTCGTATTTTAGGGCTGAGGTGTAATTGTAGCCTGTTAAGTTTACCAATCTGTTGCAGGGCAGACACAGACAAATCTAATTGTTTAGTTATGGTCTGATATAAAATGCATCACCTTTGTTGGTTTTATATAAACTTACTGCCTTATCCAATTGTACTATGTAATTACTTTATAAATAATTATAATATATTATACGATTATTTTTAATTGTAGATTTCTATTAGCTGCACAAACAATATCACAGTATTAAATGTAGAGTAGCTATTTTTTTACACAATATTCTAGCCGTACATACTGGAGCATCTTAAACAATTAAAAGAAATTGTCAGTTTCTTAACTTATTGAGTGCAAACTGACCACTGTTCTGCTAGAAACAGTTCACAATAATGTACCCTCTACAGGTAATTACTGGACATTCTTATAACCAAGTCTTAACCTTAAAGGGCAGTAACAGTACACATTTTTCAAAACAGTAAATAGAATTAAGAAAAATATATTCCTCCAGTGACAAGCTTTGTGTCCCTGAAGTTACAAGGATGTATTTTCTTTTCGAACCTAGTTCCTAGGATAAAGCGGCAGAAAATGGATGGATGTATGGATGTATATATTTATTATATTAATGGAATTACACATAACAGAATAAAAAAGTAAAACGTATCATTGGAATTTTAATGATAAACTTAAATGAATGTACAGAATGTACCAAAAAAGGCCAATAACTGTCGCGTAGTGTTTCATCAGCTAACTACGTAATATACTTTGAGACGTTCTAACAAAAGTAATCACGCACTGTCGGAATTCAGCTTTCGCGTTCATTTCGTACGCGTATGTCCGCTTTGGGGAGCCGTAGATGTTTCCTTTAGCGTGAGAAACATGGAGGGTGCAGGTGGTAATGTAGCGATGGACGGTGACCTTTTAAGATCCGCTGAATATACACTTAGATCTAACAACAAGAGTGAGCGAGACATCGACAAACGCTTTGTGAGTACGGTTCTGTCGTTGGGGTTTAAAGGGTTCCGTTTCATGCTTCTCTTAAAGCGTGAATGTGAGGTGTGATGTAAATGGCTCTGGTTGCACACACTGCAGACCACTGTAGAATTGCTTGAGCTGCCATTAAACACACTTTCCAAAGAGCATTCATTTAAAGAGAAAGCCATTATTAGTTTCTGCACATGATTATTACTTGTAAGTTTTTTTTATAATACTTTTAAGTAACTTAGTAATAATGTAAAGTAAAACTCATGAGTTGAATAGTTCAGGGAACAGAGAAAATGACTATTTGATGGATGAGCATGGGAAAGAGTATGAATGTCCGGTCGCAGGGTGAGGGAGAAGATTTGAATAATAGGATAGTCAACAAGAACATGTCATAAATCCATACCCCTGAAGGGGCAGAAAGCAAGACCAGATGGGTTAGAAGATAGAGATGTTTTGGTTAATGTACACATGAGAAAAAAGACTGTTGTCTGGAGGGGGCGCACACACAGAAGATGCAGGTCACGGCCTCCTGAAGGACTTAAATGGACGAACTAGAGGACTTCGGGTCCATATTTTTTATTGTTTGATATTTTACACTGTCTATTCAGTAATACGCGTTAAATTATTTTGGAACAAAACCTCCGACTTCTGACCGTGTTATAAGAAGCTTAACATACTCCTGAAACACCAGAATTATGAGTAGCTCCGTATAACAAGGATTATACTAAGAACACCTTTGTGTTTAAAAGTTTCATTGTGTCAGTCTCTTACTCTCTCTTTTTCATTTTTTAATAAATTAAGAGTACACAGTGGTTTACTTGACCAAAAGGAAATCTACTTGAACGCTTTCAAAGAAAAGGACAGAAAAAGCACAAAACTGGGCCAAAAGATTGATTTAATCTCGTGGGGACTAATGACACTATTAGTTAAATGTTATTTTAATACTTGGTAATTTTATCACAGAAAATATTTGTATTTTGAAATGTGGTTTAGAGCATTTTTCTTAATAATGCAATGTAGAGCAATCCCGAGGACAGTTAGTTTGCAAACCAGTAAAAATAAGACACCTGTTGTTTTTTGTTAATGTATCAGATGTTTTCCTTTCAGGGTGGCACGCTTATTGCAGTAGGTCTTGGTGTTGCTGCAGCGGGCTTTGCAGGTGAGATATTTTTTGAACAATTTTTTAAAATTGTTTTCAAATATTCAATATGTAGTTGTATAAAAACTATAATTGTATACTGCACACCAGAATTTTTGTAGGCTTTATTCAGAGCTGGGTTAGAAACATAAATCCTTGATTTATGTGCATTCTGGGAAGCTGTGTAACCTCCACTGTGTCAGCTGTTGGGATTTATGAAGAACATGATGCCAGTTAGATTTAAATAATAAAAATTATTAAATTTACAGTTCATAGAAAGGGAATGAGTTTATAATAATGCTTTGTCACAGTACAGCAGTTGAATTAATCTCAGTACAGATTCCTGTGCACACTGTTAATGCCTCTCAGACCTTCTCTGAATGTTGCCTGATGTAAGTATCTCAGTGCGCATGTCTTAGGAAATGTGATTTGTGCTTGATGGTACCATTTATGATCTAATAACCTAGACCATGTCTTACTGCCCTTAGGATTTACCCTAGCATGTAATATCTTAGAGTTTGTGGTTTATTAGTATGCATGAGAATAAATGCATTAACAGGTTTAAAAAAGAGCACTAAAGAGCAGAAGATATCTTTAATGGGTGGAGTAGAACATAATGTTCAAAAGCAATTTAGCTTTCAATTTACTTTTCATCTGGTTATGTCTGATGTCAACGGATGTGTATCACACTATTTGTAAAAGATTAAACCATAAATGTTTTTTTAACTGTGGACTTTAAACTTTTTATGTTTACTATATATGGCATAATAACTATGACTGGCTCAATATCAAAATTGACATGACTAGAGACATCTATTTTTATATCTTGAATATAGTTGTACAGTCAGTTTAATTAATACCTATTTTAATTAATACCGTTTTTATATACGTTTTGCCACTGCAGGAATATTCACAAGAAAAACAAGCCCTTTTTGTCCTTGCATGTCAGTGCACAAAGCAAGGTCCATAAATTCATAGTTGGGTAAGCTTAGTATGGAAAAACTAGACTGGCAAACACAGAACCCTGACCTCAACCTAATTGAACACCTTTGGGATTAATTAGAAAAAAGTGTAGCTTGTCCAACTCCAAAAAAATTTTTTTGGAGGAATGGGCAAAATTTCCCATAGAAACACTCCAAAAATCTTATTTTAGTCCTTCTTAGAGCAGTGAAATGTGTTATGGCAAGTGTTACGACTACTTTAAAACAGGATGTTATAAAAGCCATTGTACATTTAGTACACTCTGTGTAAGTGACTCAATACTTTGTCCATATAGTGTGTGTATGTGTATACATTCTTAAAAATTTGTAAACCATTTATAGTTTTATATATTTGCATAATTTTACCCTAAAACCTAAAAGAAAAGCAAGTAAAATAAACTAGACAGAAACATTAGATTTGGTTGTTAATTTGTTGAACCTTTACTATAATTTTTAGAAAGTTAACTTCCCATTGGCTATGATTCCAATTTTCTATATAGTCTTTAGACAAATCCTTGTTCATGAGACATTGTTGAAAATAATGGTTAATTATCTTTTACTCAAAGTTCTCAAAGCCCCTTTGACTGGATAATGAGTTGGAACCTGCCTTAAAACAAAAACAGCAGGAGCTTCTACCATTAATTGGTGACACCAGTATTTATATGACTAAACATGACTGAATGATTTGCCCCTACCATGTCATCATGGTTTTTGCCTTGTTATTTCCTGGCAGGTATACCTGCTTGACTACTTACCTTTACATAGTCTGTAATTGTTGTTAACTGGCTTGAAATCCACCCTTGATTAGGTGAAATGAGATCATGGAACACTGCTTGTGGTTACTTTAAGGAAGTGATATAATTCCACTTCCAATATAGTGAGAACTATTGTCTCTTGCCAAAAAAAATTGCCAGGCAGTGTGTGGTCTACTAAGAGGAAAGACTTTGGCTTATAGAGACACTTTGAGGTGGAAAGTAGCCTGATTCTGCCCACTTAAGAAGGATTTTCATCATATCATAATTCATACAGTATAGGCCTCCAAGTCGCCTATTGCGATATAGTTATTAGGCTTAGTTTAATGTGAACTTTTATATGTTTCTCCCATTTTCACATTTATATTTAAGTAGTTTTATAAAATACAGTGTTTTTCTTTTTAAGACATGAATAATTTATATGCTTATTTAATATTCTGTTTAAAATATTGAATATTCTGTTTAAAATGTTTTTCACTTACAACCTAACTTATTAAAGGACAAAGACATTATTTTTTTAAATAAAAATCTTCCACACTTGTATCTATTTTATATTAAAAGGCACAATAACACAATTAAGGACAGTTTCACAATTAGCAATTTAACTGGTTACAGATGAGGGCATCAGGAATTAGTTTTAATGGAGCGAAAACCAAAGGCTTAGACTTTACAGGCAATGACTGGTAGCAGTTCATGCGATAATTGTTAGTTAGTTTAAAGACATTCAGTTCTTACTTAACACAAGGAGCTAAAGAATTCAGCTGTTTCACCAGTTACTCCTTATAAAATTAGCAACACTTTTTAATAGATCACCACCACTAAAGGTGTGTGACCATTAAGCCTTCAGGAGGTATTGTTTAAAAAATTGTGATTTTTACCTGATTAAAATAACCTCAATCACTTGAAAGTGCTTTTCTGTTTGTCGCTTAAAACATGAAATTAAATGTGTAAAAAAAACAGCATCTGTGATATGCTTAGTTTATCTCTATAGTACTGTGTATACATAATTATTATTATTTTTTTATTATAATTAAGATGCAGTGAATGAGCAGAAGAGAAATATGAATCAAATCAATATTCGGTGTGACCTCCCTTTGCCTTCAAAACAGCATCAATTCCTCTAGGTACACTTACACAGTTTTTAAAGGAACTCAGCTGGTAGGTTGTTCCAAACCTCTTGGAGAACTAACCACAGATCTTCTGTAGATGTACGCTTTCTCAAATCCTTTTGTCTCTTCATGTAATCCCAGACAGACTCGATGATGTAGACATCACTTCCAGGACTTCTTCTTCTTCTTAAGGCTGAAGATATTTTTTAATGACATTGGCTGTATGCTAGGGGTCGTTGTCCCGCTGCAGAACAAACTGCCTTCTGCTATAGCCAAATAAGTTTTGATTCATCAGTCCAGAACACCTGCTGCCTTTTTTTCTGCACCCCAGTTCCTATGTTTTTGTGCATAGTTGAGTCGCTTGTTTCCATGTCAGAGGAATGGTGCTTCTTCAAAAGAGCTTCTTTGTCTGGGAGAAAACTTGCTGATGCAATATAACTCCCTTGTGTCTTGTTGCTGTGCTCAGTCTTACCATGGTGTATGACCTGTGACCTGAAACCGTCTTCCACAACCTCAGCCTGGTAGCAGAGTTTGGCTGTTCCTCACCCTGTTTTAAGCCTCCTACACAGCTTTATCTGTTTCTGTAATGACTGTCTTTCAACCTATTAGTGAAATTTATGATCATTAGCAACTGTTTGGTATAACTGGTTGATCATATAACTTACTATAATCCTACAAAATTCCTGATTTTGTGCAAATGTACCTATAAGAATTGATGCTAGTATGAAGGCAAAGAGTAATAACAACAAATATTGGTTTGATTAGATTTTTCTTTTTTTTTGCTCACTTTGCATTTTATAAATTGATAAAAAATAAATAATAATTTTTTTTGAAAGCATTCTTAGTTTACAGCATTTTTTTTCACACCTGCCTAAAACTTTTGCACAGTATTATATGTGCCAGGTATCAATGATGCATAGGTACGAGATCTAGTTTATAGCTGTGAAAAAGTATGACTTTGTAGAGAAAGCACACAATGATAAAGAGAATTTTAAAAATGGACTGGACTGTTTAGCATTTCAAAACTCTTATACAGCAACAGTGGCCAAAAAACATTTGAAACTGCTCAGTATCTTTAGTTCTTTACAAGCATAAATAAAAATCAGGTGATATGACTCAGTGGTAAACATAATGCAGCCTTCCAGCCTTTTTGCATTTGTAGTAGGTATTAATTTCTGAATGTTTTTATAGTTTACAAATTTAATAAAATTTGCCATAAAAATAAATATCTTTTTGTAATTACTAGTACTAGTAATTACTAATTTTTAACTTATTTTTAGAGATGTTTATTTGTTGCACAAAGCTAACAGACCAGATCATAGTCCGTCCGTCCGTCCGTCCGTCCGTCCGTCCGTCCATCCGCCCATCCATCCATCCATCCATCCATCCGCCCATCCGCTAGGGTCGCGGGGGGTTCCCCATGCCCCAGATCATATTTAGGAATTTAATCTTTAATTTGTAGAGCTCTAGAGTGAGATTATGACTTGAGTCAAACATGCAGAATTTTTCTCACCGGTTTTAGTTAAAAATATAGTTATTTTGATTAAAATACTATTGGACTAATTAGTTTGATAATTATCTCCAGAAGTCTAACTGAAATATTGTTTTGTTTGTAAACATTTAACTTGTTATTTAAGAATGGTGTAAAAAGCAATATGAAGGTTATTTTGGTAAGTAAATAATAAATAGTTGACTGTTTAATTAACTATTCGTTTATAATAATCAATGTGTTTAAATATAATTCAACAAATAAATCAATGCGTAGAAATAAAATCAAGGTCTATGATTTCTAATGTAAACTTTTACTACTTTCCACCACAAAAAGTATATTACAGTAAGTAAGGTATGTTATTACAAATGCATCATGTACAGCTGTTTATATTCAGAGTACAAAATAGTATGGAAAATGACCTGTAAGTTCAATATTCATTTTATATTGGAACAGGCATATGCTAACCATTTCAAAAGCAATTATGCAAATGTATATAAATGTGATAAAAATCTGACAACTTAAGTGGGTAGGAAATTATTTTATGCGCATAATGGTATGATGTTAAAGTTCACACAAATTCCTGATCGGCTGTTCAGATAAAGGTCACATTATTAACATATGCTATATATGGAATTTGAGCAGATCAGAGATTTCATGTGGCTGTCTTCTTGTCAAATTGGCTTCATCTGAACTAAAGTATAAGGTGCCATACTAGACTTAGTATCATTTCTGCAAGAGATCCAGTAACAGGTCAAGAGAGGTGTTTTTCTAATAATTTTGCTAGTGCTACAGTGATTACAGTACACAATTTTGTCAAAAGATGTCTCCATAATAACAATGGGCATAATTATGTTGACAAAAACTTCAATAGGAAATACTGTCAACAAGAAGCAAATAAATTGTTGAGAAAAATGATCACCTTTGTTACAAACCATTATAATCAGCAGGATTGTTCAGAGGTCAGCATTGCCTTTATGCATTTGAAATATTGCTGAATGAAATAATACTGCATATGCATTGTATTTAAGAAAGATCTATGAGTTTGTCCTTTAAAAAGTGAAAGAGCTTTGCATGATCCAAAACTTACACTCTCATTGCTGTGACCTGGTGGAAATCGCATTTTGTGGAGCCACACAGAGTGGCAAACTATATTTAAATTAGGGGCTGAACAGGAAAAACTTCTCTTACACCATAATGATGAAACATAAAATACTGCCCATAAATCAGTAATAAAGGCTGTAATTTTGCCTCAACTCTGGTTTTCATCTTTACACAAATTTTGTAAACTAGCAGCAGAATCAACAGTTCGGACTTCATTATCCCAGAGAGCGCTTGTTATGTTGACACGTTTGTGTTGAGTGTTGATTTTGATTTGGATTGAAACCGAGAAAATGGCAGTTTCCCAAAGCTGTGGCCGCAAAATGCCAAGGAGAACTAAATAGAGACTTTTCCATGTATTCACTTGGACAAGATGTGGTTTTGTATTTGGCTTTTGTACCAACTGTATCACTTTTTTTAACTGCAATTATTAGATAGATGGGGCGTTTTACCATGTGATTTATTTCCCCTTCTGCTTTTTCAAATGTTTGTTTTAGGCCGCTATGCTTTCCAGTTATGGAAACCTTTTGGTCAAATGATTACACAAACAACCAAGAAGTTTCCTTCTGCAGTAAGTAATATAGTTTGATTGATTTAAGTTTGCATAATCAAGAATGTTTGATTATAAATATAACCACTTATTATTATTAATTATACACTATTGTGTGTAAACCCATTTTGTTACTTTACAGATAAATTTTTCTCCTCAGTTTCCAGGTCGTAGTGATTTGTGTGTAGTTGGAATTTAGTTTTTTTGGATTTCTTGTCCTGTGCACTGTAACTACTAGCATGATGATCCTCAAATTTTTGGCCTTGCTATTTTACCCCTAGCTTAAGTTCATTGTGATTTTTCTTAATTTTGCAAGGGTGTAGTGCGGATGCTGTCCTCATCTGACTGATAATCCATCACCTCAACCAAAAGAATTTCATTATGTGACAACCTAAAGGTTGTGTCTCAAAATTCTTTCCCCTAAAACCTTTTGCCATGACAGCCTTTTGATATTGGACAGTTAAGCCCACACTTTTCCTTCCCTACTAGGAGTGGGCTACTTGATTAATGTTTGTGAACAAGATGTTTTTGCTTTCCATTTGTTTGATGAAAGCTAAATAGCTTGCTGAAACCATAAAATTGTTTTAATGATAAACTTGCTGAACTGGATAAGAGGATAAGAAAACAATTTCAAAATAAAAAACCCTGGAAAGCGCATCAAAGAATAAACACAGTTTTCTCCTGAGGGCTGTATTTCAGCAAAAGTCAGTGAAGTCTTGTCTTAAGTGCAAACCCAGTAGTAAAGCCAAGCCTCCAAGCTAAACCTATACGGCTCGAGAAATGCCTTTCCCAAAACACTTATGAGGTTCCTTCCCACCGCAGCAACCTTTTCAGGAAATCAGCAATGTTTAGCACTCTTCCACAAGAGGAAACAGAGCAATTTCAGTCCCAGACCTGGAGATGTAAACCTTATTTCCTGTGGCAGCGTGTAATTTTTTTAATGCTGACCATAAACTATTAAGCTTAGAGTTTTATCCAAATATACCCAACACTTTTAAATAATTATTAACTGGTGATTGTGTGTCTTTTAGTTAAAAGCAAATGAATAAGCAGAACAATAACCATGTAAATATCGAACCAAGGCTGGTGATTATGGATGTAGCCAGATGTCTTAAAAGATAGCTCTGTAAACCTTATGCATCTATCTAATAGAAGTGGCGCCTGACTAAACACGGTTTACTTTTGTTGTCTCTTAGGCATTCTCAGCATATTACAAAGGTGGATTTGAGCAGAAGATGACTAAGCGAGAAGCCAGCCTCATTCTTGGGATCAGGTAGGGATGAGATTCCTATGGTTCATCTATCACATCAGTTTTATTTTGAATGCTTTCTTTGTGCTCTCATCTGTATGAACCAACTCTTTCACAACAAACCCACTAAATCATCAGCATTCCCAGCAGGGCCTGTGGTCCTATTCAAAGGCTATCTTTTTACTTTCATGTCTCAGCTTTGATCCTGGTTGGTATGAAGACTGTAAACCACAATCTTGTCTTTAGCTTTATAATTTGCTCGGTCAGGGACCACCCGAAGTTTCTCTGGAGCAGGAAAACTGAGGAGGTGTCTTTAGAGTTTCACACCAGCTGTGATTCACCCTGGCTGGAACTTAAACTGTGTGGTGGACCTTGCATCATACAGTTGTGCTGCAATTTATCATCATACTGATTATATGGAATCAATTACATTGTCACTAGCTTTTATTATTGTCTACACAATGACACGTTTTGTGTATGCACTGAGTGCACAGCAAGTGGCTTAACCCTATTTTATTTTAAACCAAAACAGTTTGTCTTCAGCCAATGTACACTAATGCTTATATTCAGTATAATAGTATTTGCCATCATACATATTTAATGCACATTTGTGTAATATGCAGCCGAATCTCTTTTTGTGCACTACTTTTTGGGTTCCTTACCTTATCTAGCACATGAACCTCATGAAACATTCCAGACTTGCCAGGAACATTATTTAAAAACCTACAGAATATAATGGAGAAATTGAAATAAAACTTCTAGTAGAAAGTTAACGTGTTGATGTCAACATCTTCTAACAAAGGGGGTCAGAGGATCTGCTTATCAATCTTTCTGACCATCAAGACAAACGATTAAATTATACTTTGTTCTAACATGTGTAAATGCCAGACTAGTAATTTTTTTTTTTGCCCATGGATGGGCTATACCAACAGCTAATCAGCTTGTTTGTTATTGCTGTCCAGGTGGAAAAGGCTTTTTTTTAAAGTATTACACAATTAACAATATCACAAAATTGCTTAGTTTTATCTTTCTGCTTTTAGAGTAAACCTGTAAAACATAGGCAAAATATATAAATGTATTTAAAATAAAAAATAATTCTTCTACTAATAAAATTATTACAAACCACACAAACTGTAAGTGACACAGTGACTGTAAACTAGAAGACTACTGCAGGTAGTTTTAACTTTGAGTTGGGATAGTTTTACAGAATCCAAGGATAAGAAAGCCTTCTCAAAGTTAGGAACATAAGGGAATAATGTTCCCCCAGTGAATGTTTTGTTAATTTAAGGCTCTAAAAACAAGCTTGCACTTTGCAACAAACGTCATTACATTTACTCAGAGTGTAGTACCTGATGGTGTAGTGCTTTATATATGATGTTGACTGAACGTGATGAGTTTTATAAAACGAGGCTAATATAGATCAAACTAGTTCCAGTTATGAATCAAGCTGCTGCATTTTAAACCAGTTCGAGGTTTTACAATAATATATTGCAACATTCTGTCAAAAATGCAGAAAAGTAATTTAATTTTCAGGTTAAAAAGACGTGAATGAAGTTTCTATGATTATTGGAAAGAAAATATATTTTTCAAGATGTTACTAATGTGAAACAGTGCAATTGTTTCTCCCACACAGACACACTGCTGTCAAAACCAAGATATATCTGTGGTCTGTTTATGGGATTTAACCTGTGAGGTCTGAATTTAGATAATCGGTAAATGATAATTTGTTAAATTGCTGTGTTTTCCAAAAGCCATACAAAAAGCCAAAGACCTACAATGATTTAAGTTTAAAATGATGTGTCTATTGTTGAAGAACTGTGTTTAATATGTTGCAAAATGAGAGTAAAACAGGGAATGTGCTTATTGCTAAGCATACTAAGTTGGCAAGCAATATATGTTGAAGTGTTTGACAACCACTACAGCCATCTGATTAAAAAAAAAAAAAAAAGTAAGCAACAGGCTTTTATTATGTCTCAGGACTCCTTTTAACTCGCATTCAACTCTGTAATTTTAAGCCAGTCACATGCATTAGCTTAGGTGTGTGTTAATGTGCACCACATAAAATTGTGGTTATGATGTATTTTCATTGGCCAGTGATGCCTAAAAGTGCAGAGAAAATAATGAGGTAAATCTAGACTGTTTGACCTATGTAAGTAAGTTTGTTAGCAGCTAAGAAATCATTCTCAGTAGTGCTGCTGTCTCCTCCCTAATTAGGCTTAGATCTGATTTCTAGATGACCCCTAAAACCCTGTGAAACCAGCATTCCTTTTTATGGAAGTAGAAACATTTCTTTTGCAAATAAAATGAAACCAAGCCCACTTTGTTTTGTTTTTGGTGCATGCAGCTGATTAAACCTTTTTGTTCCTTTACTCATATAGATGTCTGTTCTATAAGATTCTTGATGGTATTTTCCGACTGCATATTCAGGTTCACCCTTATAACTGTATTTGTAATTTTTTAGGTTAGATACTGTTCAGTGGTATTAAATAGATCAAATTAAATAGTGATCATTTAATTTATTTATGCATATACTTTAAATAATATTTGCAAAAAAATGTCCTATTTAACAGTTTACACAGGTGTTTGGCCATGTGAATATTAGGGTTAGTTTATTTAGAGTTGGTCCGCCTGTTCAGTTCTGCACTAATTTAGCTGGTATTCATCCCTATCATTTGGCACAATATCAATGTTGTATGAATAAAAGCATCTTATAAAAGCAGTCAGGTTTCACTTTGTTTTGAGTCAGAATTAAAAGACCTTGTGCCTTTTGGCACATTAGAAGTAATTTCTTCATGAATGTGTAATTCTGAATGATTCTTTTTGGCATATCATGTAGTTGTGGTGTTTGCAGCTAACGTAAAGCTTCAGTGAATACCTAAAACTAAAGCGTGACATGAGTGAGAAAATATTACTGATCTGTAAAAGAGCCAAAAACTCGTTGTGGATTTCTGTGGAAGTGAGGCTGTTGTGTTTTGTTTAATAGTTAATATCTACTGAAAATGTGGCTTAGTTGATCCGATTTAATAGTCAATATATAACCATAAATGCATTTAATTGGTTATTATGAATCATTTTAATTAATTTATCACTGAATAATTGTTGTAAGCTAGTAATTGTGCTTTTTCTTGAAGCAGCAGTTCATACCTCTCAAAAGGGTTAGACTTTTTATTGCTGTTTTTTCCACTTAATTAAATGCTTAATCTTGGATTTCTTGGTTCCTGTTGTGTTAAAGTGTGGTGAGTAACTGATTGGAAGTGAGCTGTCAGATCATGAAAACCATCTGTTGTGTTCTATCTCAAATAAACATGTCAGACCATGAACTGGGGTTCTGAGGTTTGAAACTCAAACAATCTGGTTCAGAATTTCATGTTTATTGTAACTGATAGTGAGCTTGTTTATGATTTCCAGGTATTGGGTGTGTTAGTTTGAATCATGTGTATTTTCCAGGCTTCATAATCTGCCTTTTCATTGATGACTAATTCATAACTTTGAGGCTGTATTTTGGATTATTCCAGAGTAATGCTTGTTGGTTGAATAATATCATCAGCTTTAGTTAAGTGTAGTCTGAAGCAATGCACACGCTGGCCACAAGATGGAGGTATGTTACTACTTATTTATGATTTCTTCCATTCATGTTTGTCCACAGCCCAACCAGTACCAAGACTAAGGTGCGGGAAGCTCATAGGAAAATCATGGTCTTAAATCACCCAGATAAAGGTCAGTGATGCTTTTGTACTCTTTGAATATAATATAAAAGTCCTGCATTATTCTGGATAATTACCAAATATTTGTCTGCATGATTTCTGCATTCATTATTCTGCAGATAATGAATGTGTAAACGCAGATTGATTCATAATGTGCAAATTTGTGAGCAGAAAAAGAGTTTCTTAGATTTGAAATATAACATCTTGTATTTCCAGTTGTGTAAACATTTTGAACATTTCTTTCATTTAAAACCGTTATATTTACCATATTAACAAAGGTGTGATTTTAACATGCTGACATTTTGTATGACAAAATAAAAGGACCGAAGTTCTAATAATACCTCTGGTATTATTATTATTATTATTATTACATGATTGTTACCTATTTTATTTTCCATATTTGAGATTCTAAAAACTGGTTTAGGATGTCTTTATTATTGGAAAAAATGACTACTGTTTAAAAAAAACAATGCATATATAAAAATGTTTTATCCTGTTGACCAACATGATGTGCTTTTGAGCATAGAGCACAAATTTGGAACATAAAACCATTACCACAGCAGTGTTCTGCATTACTTCTGAGTTATAATAAAGATTACATTTATTGGATCAGTATCATGTCAGCTGAAGCTTGATATGTATCATATTAATTCCAATTTTGATTTGCAGCAGTTATTTTAAAGTTAATCTTACATTTATCAAACCTGTTTTGTTTATTATTTTTGTGAAATATTTAGAATTATGTAAATGTTCATCTTCTTTTGAAGAAAGAAGAATAACTATGTATATTTCGCTTTGAAAATTTTTGAGACAACATTTTTTAGACAATGTATTTGTCAAATCGTCCTGCGATTGGTCCAGTGGTAAAACAACATATATAAGCTGTAATAAACTGTCCTATGTGCATGGTTTGATTAATCATAACCATTTTGTGTCAGCAATTGTTTAATACTTAAATTTTACTTACTGCCATTAATACATTCTACTAAACATGAAGTGTTAGACCGCGCGATGAATTTACTGTACCTGTTTTTGTGGACTTTTAGGACACCTGTTCAACCCAATTATCAAGAAATAGAGCAGAATAAAATAGAATAGCTGCCATTAAACTCACAACTGGCCAGTGATTTGTTTCTTTGTTCAAGGTTAATGGTTTCCTCTCACATCTCGCTGGCTTTTTCTTCTGCTGACTGCATTTTTCACAGACCTGATGTGTGTGTGCACCCGCCTGCCAGTGCAGCGTACCTCCAGGCCACCGTTTCTGTGTGTGAAATGAGCGATGTGCTCTGCGATGCCTATCTGTGGCTGAAAGATAAGGCCTTTAACCATAGGAAAGACACCCTGCAGAGGCAGCATCAGAGAGGGAGCTTGCGAGAGAGTGTGTGTGTGTGAAAATGCAAAAATAGTGAGAGTGCTTTTCCTTCATGTATGAGCTCTCCAGTGAAATACGACTAATACCATACATCAAAAATACATAGTAGCATCAACATCCCTTTTGATATGCTAAAGCAGTAGGTGAGGAGAGCATGTGTTTCATCCTGTGACAGGAAAGAACAACGCCCTAGTTATAAGCGTTGAAAGATTTTCCTGGCAAGAAATGTTGACAGCTGGGGTCTTTTCATTCCCTGCCTCAAGAGACCCTGCAGGCCTCAAGTCATCAAAGTGATTGCATCCAGGCTTTTATCCTAATCAGCTCATCCTGATGTTTAAATTGCAAATTACTTTATTTTTTTGATTATCTGAATAAAGTCCATGCGTTCTGCTATAGCAATGTAGACAGCTCTATTTTGTGTGTTTGAAGTGATTGGGACCTGGTCAATTGGCATTGATGTCATTTGTTCATCGTCTTAGTTTAGTAAGGATTTTGTGCTACAGTGATGGCTGACTCTTAAGACTTGCAATGACATGAAATGATTGTGGAATTAGTTTTCATTAGCCTGCTTTCAGTGAGCCTGTGCCGATGTTTGAAAAAGACTTAGAAGTAGAAATGAAGTCCTTCGAAAGCACCTAATAAAATATTAAGGTATCAGGCCGGTTGTCATTCCAGCCACCGTGCTCCAATATTGATGAAAAGCAGCAGATTTCCAGAACTTTTATGTTTGTGTAGTTCTTAGCTGTGGTCTTGGTGTGTGTGTGTGTGTGCATGCACACAAACATGACTGCTTGTTTAATGTGGGTTTCTGCGATTGCCGGAGCTGGTTGTAATTAAGTCTGTCACTGCAGGCCGCGTTGCTCTTGCCGCTCCCCCTCTGGCACTCAGACAGATTAGCAGCCGGTAGTGGTCTCGCTCCCTGATACCTACTCACTCTT
This sequence comes from Corydoras maculifer, assembly GCA_019802435.1. Classification (NCBI taxonomy): domain Eukaryota; kingdom Metazoa; phylum Chordata; class Actinopteri; order Siluriformes; family Callichthyidae; genus Corydoras; species Corydoras maculifer. The sequence goes on along the minus strand of JAFMOD010000554.1, from coordinate 717,544 downwards.
AGACATGTTCCTCAATTTATAACCGCCACAGTGGCTGACGCACAGGTGTGTATCTGCACACTAAAATAATGTTTTTGTAGGTATTTATTACCCCTATTCATTTTGGTTCTGCTCCTTTTTTTTTTTGGAAGTGTTCCATCCTTTTCCATGGCAGAATGACTGAATGACTTATCAGCCATTACATTTCCATCAGGTCCTGCTGATCCAAAAGTAAGCAGAGTTTAGCAGGGTTTTGAGATGGTGTCACTATAGCAACTCAAGTCTTTTTGTTATTGAAGGTAAAATGGATAAATCCTTTTTAAGCTTTTCGAATGGCAATGTTAATAGTTATGCTTCAGACTCAATTCTATTCTTTCCTTTTCACTGTTCCCGGCAAAAACTGTTATTTTTTTATTAAATTTATCCATATTGTGTATAAAACAAACATCTGTGCTTTGTGACTGCACTTTCAATATCCAGGTGATTGTTAGCTTTGATTGGGATGGTTCTATTGGGCATGCAATTAAAAGTGAAATTAATGCTCTTTCAGCACATGACAAATTACTTTGTAGGTATAAAAAAAAATAAAGTGAATTAATTTCAGAGTTATGAGAGATTGGTAAGGATCTTAACTGTGATTAATCATGAGGTAAGTCACACATTTACTACTTCTCAATCTGTTCAAATTACGACCTAAATTCTTAACATGCTATAGGCTGGTTCAGAGCATCTACCTTTAGATAGCCGGGAAGTTGTATATAAAGTGAGTTCTCATGTTCCTCTAGATTCCTCCATTTGTCTTTATTTCAGCTGAAGTAGACCTTTTCAGCATCACTAATTGGTAAAGGATATTTTGCAATTTTAAGTGCCAGTTCACATAGTTCATGTTCAGATTTGCCACAGCAAATGAATAAATCTTGCTTCTCCTGCAGGTGGATCACCATATTTGGCAGCAAAAATCAATGAAGCAAAAGATCTGCTTGAGTCCGGCCCCCGGCACTGACCTCTTGGTTTTTCCAAGCTTCCTGTCTGTTATAGACTCTGAAGATTAAGTTTTTCTGTTTTCTGACCGACTCGACTCCAATAAGCCACATTACAGCTTTGTCACTCAGTACTTAAGACATTTGTTTAGATAATGTAAAGTTTATTGCAATTGTAAATCATAGCAAAGCACTTATGATTTTATGTAAATTAGTTGTACCAGAATCTGGGCAACCAACTGTTTACAATGGAAAGCTGCAAATGTTAAGGTTTAATAAACCTAAAGCAATTCTCATTAAATTATTTATGGTATTAAATAAAGTGGTTAAGTAAGCTAAACAACTTGTTGGTTTAATATAAGCAATCATGGATATAGGTTACAATTAACACAGTACAATAGTACAACTATCTTTCTGGTAATGATCGAATTGTTTGTGTCCCTGTTACTTTCCTTGACATGAAGTCTGTCTTTCCAATGTCATGTTTGTAATCTGATGTCATTTAACCATATGGGGTCTGTAAGCCGCTTGATTTACTTCAGTAAATCCCTTCATTTAAACAGCTGTAAGGAGTTGAGTAGTGTAAGAGTTCGTAAACCTCTGTGGTATTTTTTTTTTATCTTATTTATTTTTACTGAAACTTGGCAATGAATGCAAACAAAATTAGCCTGCTGTCCTAGATGTTGATTTAATGATACACATAGTGGTAAAATGCAGTTTTTTTGCAGGTTTAAACTATTTGAGAGCTCCACTATTAATGATGGTTAGATTTTGTAACATTTTACAAATGTAACACCCCCAATAATAAAAAAAATAAGCAAAGTATTCTTGTTGCAGTAACTGGTAAATTAATTCAATGACTTTTAGACAAAATCAGCTAGACAGGAATTTCCTTTAATATGCACAGCACTGGACACCAGCATGAAAGCAGTGCAGCTGCAACGAATAAAAATTACATGAGCAAAATTAGCATTCACTGCATCATGCTTTTATAGATGCACCACTGTAGTATTAGTGCCAGCATGGAATTTATGTTAAAGGTAATGGAACCTTTCTTTGGGCTCCCTTTTTAGTCTGTCAGTGATGTGTGGATTATGTTGGCTTCTCTCGCTTGCCCTTGCCTTGCTTAGATGCTGTAGTGGATATTGATTCGTTGCATGTGTACTGTAACTATATCAGAGGTGAGTGTTCTGCCTGAAGTCGTGTTGCAGTAAAACTGCTCTGTTGGTTTTGGTTGTCCTGACCCCCCCTGTGACTTCAGCTATTTTCAGCCTCTGCTTACCCTATGAACTCAGTGTGAAGTTCCTGAACAAGCGTGCTCACTGCAGGTCGTGTTTTACCTCCATGCATTTCCATAAGTACTGTTAGATAAAAGCTGAATTTGTTCCTTCTTTGCGATTGTACATCAAGTAAGATTTCTTAGAGCATTAATATCCACAAATATTTAAGGTTAATTCTTTTTAAAATAAAATTGTATTTTCAAATAGTTTTAAAATACTTTTACACTTAGTTTGTGTGGCACATATCTGTTGTGCACTTTTTCTACAACTATAGATTATTGAGATTATTTAGTTCTTTTCTGTCATGCTTTAGACACTAAGAAAATTCTATTCAAACTTTCATTCATTCATTATCTCCCGCTTTATCCTATATAAGGGTCGCGGTGGGGTTCCCCATGCCCATCCAGGGGAGAACGTCTCGGGTCGCCAATCCATCGATGGGCACACACTGACTCACTCAATCACACTCTATATGGGGCAATTTTTGAGAATTAAATTGACCTGATCCATGTTTTTGGACTGTGGGAGGAAACCGGAGAACCAGGAGGAAACCCACGCAGACACGGGGAGAACATGGAAACTCCGCCCAGATGGGGATTCGAACCGGGAATCCCTAGTGCTGAGAGGCGAACGTGCTAACCACTAAGCCACCGTGCCGCCACTCCATTCAAACTTATTAAGAATTTATTAAAAATTCTAAGCCAAAAGCAAAATGGCTGAACAATGTAATCATACTGGAAAACGTTTAATATACTTATTGCTACTGACAGATTCATAATGTTAAATATGTCTAACATCATGGATGCAATCTTCGCAAACAGACCTGTGCATCTTTACCCCAATAACTAATTATAATTACTGGCTATTTATTATTTTTTTTAACACATTGGCATTGTAGTAGAAAAACTGAAGCTGTTTTATCATCTGCCCATTCATGTTTTATGATGCCCCAAATTGCTACAGATTTTAACGCCTATGAATAATATTAAATCTAATTGGAAAATGAATATCTATATTATGATTATCACAATGAAGGCCAATTTATGTGTGTTATGAGTCATCAGTAAAGTAAAATCCAAGGAAGCCATGTTTTAGTTCTCAATCAAAGAATAATGCATCAAATCTATTTGAAAGATGAGGAAATTCATGTTTGGTATTTTAAACAGCTGGTGCTGGCCACCGTATTCAGTGCCTGTCAATCCAAAATATTGTGCGTTAAGTTTTCAAAGATAAATTGCCAGTCTCATTTTAAAGTCAGGAAGACAGACTTGTAAAACTCAAGCAGAGATAGAAGACCATACTGTATGACCTATATTTCAAGCTGCACTTGTCATGGTGCCTTTGGGTTTTCAGGAAAGGCACAGTGCAAGTATGATTGATGGGAAGATCTTAAAAGGCACAGAAGAGAACAAAGAAGAGATATAGCTTTGTGTGCTGCTTCATTTCCTAGTATAAAGAAAAAAATAGAAAGTTATATATGAAACGCACTGCTATCTTTGAATGGTTGTAACATACAACTCGTTTTAAGTACACTATCAAGAAATACTTAGCAGCACATTAAAATGTTTGACAATGAATGGTGTAAAATTAAATATATTTTTGTGCTTGCAGTAACCATGGCATAAGATCCAAACATAATTAACTAGCCAGCGTCAAGTTGCCTTATTAGAAAATCCTCACACAGTTCGTGGTGCTTGTATTCCCACGCCTACCCAGTGTTATTAATAGACTAGAGGAAGCCTCATAGACAAATTCATCTTTTTCCAAAGCCTTGTAGAAGGACCACAACAGTTTGAAGGTTAAGGCAAGTCTGTTCACAGATTTATGCAAAAGAGGCCATGTGTATTCATATAAGAAGCAAAGGGTATTATAAACCGAGATCCAGGATTAGGTATTACACCTTTTACAAAAAATCTACCCAGTCACACTGTTTAATTAAATCCACTGTGGGGTAATTTGTAATTAAAGGTGTTGGCATTACTGTTTTAAAATATTAGAATACTCGAATAGAATACAGTAATCTGTGGTAGCAGTTCTCTACAGTATATTGCCACCTGAATCGTTTTTCTATGGAGAAAAGAATGCATTCATGATGCTCACAACACTAATAATGACCTGCCAAGACAACTTTCATTTTGTATTTAAGAAATAGCAAGGAATAGTGAAACAAGGCACAAAAAAGAGAAAAAAAAGAAATGGCACTCATTGAGAGCCTTGTAAACAGCCCGCTGTGTTGGCGTCATCATCATCAGTCAAGCCATGGATATTAAGCACATTAACAGCCGGAATGCATACATGGGAAACCAAATGACCAGAAAAAAGGAAAATGTGTATGTGCCTAATGCACAGTGACGCACGGCATGACTAAAACAAGCGTGTTCATTTATTTTCCAGCTTGGGGCACAGTTAAAATGAAGCTAATGTGTCACAGAGGAAAGAAATAAGAGGCTGTAGCAGTAGGTGCTGTTCTGGCAATGCAGATTTCAGGTGTTCAGAAAGAGTTCTTTTATTCACTGCTAGGAAGAAAAGCTTAGACAAGCTGTTTTTGTGCACCATCCTGTCAGGAAATTACATTTATTACTTTTTGCAAGTGCAAGGCATCTGTAATATAGGTGAAAATCATTCCAACCATGTAGGCTGCATATATATATATATATATATATGTATACTTGAATATCACCCGGGCGGCACGGTGGCTTAGTGGTTAGCATGTTTGCCTTTCGGCGCTAGGGATTCCCGATTCGAATCCTAATCTGGGTGGAGTTTCTATGTTCTATGTTCGTGTCGGCGTGGGTTTCCTCCCTCGTGTGTTTTATTTTTATTTTCCTCCCACAGTCCAAAAACATGGATCAAGGTCAATTAAATTATCCAAATTGCCCCATATAGAGTGTGTTTGTGTGAGTGAGTGTGTGTCCAGCGATAGATTGGTGCCCTGTCCTGGGTGTATCTGCCCAGCGCCCAAAACGTTCTCCCCTGGATGGGTATGGGGAAACCCCACCGTGATCCTAGTAAAGGATAAAGCGGAAGATATTGGATGGATGGATGGATGGATGGATGACATCCCATTCTTAATTCATAGAGTTTATAATATGATATTTAACCCTTTAACTAGCTACAAAAGTATTTCTACTAGGTTTAGGAGTGTTTATGAAAATTCATTTCAAAAGTGTATCTCTTGAGGTCAAACACTGATTTTGGACTGAAGACCTTGCTTACAATTTCATTTTAAAGGTTTGCTATTGGATTAGGGTCAGGACTCTGTGCAGGCTAATTAAGTTTTATCACATGAACATCCATGCAATTATGGACCTTCATTTCACAAGGCCACCCCTAAACAGCTTCCACAAGGTTAAGAGCATAAAATTGTCCAATATCTTTTGGTTTGCTAAAGCATTAGAAGTTTATTTTACAGGAGTTAAGAGGTCAATCACATCTCACTAAAAACAACCCCGCGTCATAATCCCACTTCACCAAACTTTGCACAGTGATTACAAGGACTGTTCTCCTAAATACAGCTAAACCCAGACTCATCCATCAGATTTCTGGACGTCAGCTTTTATTTTTACTACTATAGAGTCCAGTTGTGATGTGCCTTACACCACTGCATCTCATGCTTTAAATTGTACTTGATGCAAGGCTTGAAATCCCATTGCATAAAGCTCTGTTCTTGAGTTAATTTAAAGGCCACGTAAAGTCTGTAGCGTTTGAAGGCATAAAGTTGGTGACCCCTGCGCATTATGATTTCATGCAAAGTGCACTAAACGATTACAGAAACAGACCAGAGAATTACTCTGTTCTCTATGTGGGTTTAGGCCAGCTATGCTTTCATGTTCGTTTTCAGGATAAACCAATAATCTGACAAGGTGGAATTAGCAACATAGGCAATTGTAACAGCATGATCAGCACCCTTCCCCTTTAAGAGCTTATTTTTAGGGTGCTAAGAGAGCTGGTGTCCCACTTCTTTCTTACCTTGTGTGTATGCTGAGACAGGCCTCTTTTACACAGCCTGTTCAAAGTGGAAATATAGCACCATCGTTCTGCCTTGTCACTCTGTGTAAAAGGTCTGAAAGGTGGAATGCATGAGCATTGTTGTTTTGGTCTCTCACCCTTCTCTGCTTTGATTACAGATGGTTGTTTCACCTTTAATCACAGAGGCAGATCATCATCTGTCTTAAAATGAGAGCAGGTTTAGGAATGACTATCTATGGCATAAATATGCCACCATTGTGTCATCATTGGCTGAGTGTAAAAATGGAGCATTACAGGGTGTTTAAATTCCTTTTTTGCATGGTCTCGGTCTCTACATTAAAACAGGAATTCTAAAAAGATTTTATGTCAAAGTCAGGCATCTAAATTCAAAGGCTGTAAGATAGTAAGAGAATATAGCTATGTAAGAAAATAATGCATTATACTTTGTATGTATCTGTGGCGTGTCAGGGGGCGGTGAGTATGCACCTGGTTGATATAATTGGCAGGGTTCTCTTGCATCTTGTGAGCACACTGAGGAAGGCTTTCAGGAGTCAAAACATTCATGCTTGAGTCAATAAATTCATTTAATATTATACAAGTGTTGTCCGGTTCTGTTCTCAGGAAAATGTAGCTTTTAAATCAGAAAGTGTACCAGCAATATACGTTGAATAAAAAAAAAACATTTTAATAGAGATTTAGAAAGTCATAATTTACAGAAGCAGATAACAGTGGTGCCTTTTAACACAAAATAATGTCAATTTACAAACTGTGTGCACAACCAGATCTGAAGCAGCAAAAGTCTCAGTTATCCAATGAATATGATTTCTTCACAATTCAGTCCAAGCTGTCTCACTTTAGCCATAGTCATTTACAGAGATGTCCAACATAACTGGAGAACAAATATGCACAATGAGTAATCAACACTTTAAACACTCTGTAGTGGGTATGCCTTTTTCAGTACATTGACCGTATTAGACCATGTAGGTGCACAAAGCCACAACATGGGTTGGTCTTACTTTTCACATGCCTTTTTCTAATCAAGTTTTGCTATATGACTAGATGGTTATCCCAGTGCAAAGGCTGTTGACATACACAAAAAATACCACAGGACCATGTCTCATAAAGCTACTTCAATTAAAGGGACCTTTTCTGATTCCAAGCCTCGGATGTCATTAATGTAATCCATAGGTGAAGGTGTGAGAGCACAATCAGCTACAGATTCTCTGATAGTGGCTGGATCCATATTTGAGACACAGTGCTAGCACATTTTACAAGGTCACTTTTAGCAGCCTTGCCTGAGTTTATGTTGCGCTGAGAGCCTCAAAGCCACAGAACTTCCAGCGTTTCTCCAGTGTGGCACCCACGCCACTAAATTCCTGCTTGAACATGTTGGGCAAACGCACCATCAGCCGCTCTAGTTCACTGGCTGAAATCTAGGAAGAAAAATATTTTTTATTGTTTATTCTTGTCTTGTTTATGGCTTAGAAACTAAAGAAATAAATGAACAGTAGTATATTTAGTCTCATCCTATTTTTATGTATGTTTAATTGAATTCAGCCCATTTTCAGTTCAAATATTTTTGTTTCATATACTTTTATATTTTCTTAATGCAGTCCTGAACAAAATCATGCACAAGAGTAAAAGCCTTTGCTCATTTTGATTATATGCACTTAATATTGCAACTTATAAATGTGCTGTAGATACTACAACAGACATTGAACGTGCTTCAGTTTTAACATTTGATGATGAATAGTACTGAATTGGTTGTCTGCATACTAATTGTAGTATCTTCAGTTTATGCTGTATGTTTGTATTCATAATCATATATATATATATATAATGGTGGATAAATCACTATTAACATTAGAAAAGTCTGGAAACTGAGTTTTATCATGCATTTGTATAGATAATTTTTTATTTTAAAGATAAAGAAAAAAGGTTTACCTTTGCATCAAGCCTCTGAATGTAAGACCAAAGATATTCAATGTTGGCTCCGAAGGGGTGGACATGAAGGAAGGTGGATATGACTCCTGAGCAAAGAGAGACAGAGAGCATGTAGAATGCTTGTGAGTGAATATTGCTACTACCATATCTGTAAGTAGCTGGCAGGCTGGGTAATGAAAGCAGCTCGCATCATCATAAAACTCTCAGTCGGAGTCGAATCACCAGCCCCCTCCATCCCCCTTTTAAGTTGATTACTTTGGAGAGGTCCTCTAAAGGTAAAACACTAGAGCAAAGGCAGAGAATATAGTGCCTAGCCTGAAGGAGCCCCAAGCCAATATTTATTTCTTTGATTTATATGGCATTACGCTGCCAATTACAGAGAAACCTAATTCAATTCCCTTCACAAGGCCTACTTTCACAGACACACACTCCTGAGAGCTGAAGGGAGGGGTGGTCTGCATTATGATGTCTGCTTAGATTTTAAAATGAAAAATAAAGTAAGGGTACAGATTTTGTTTGAAACTCGGCAACTTTCCCATCACCAAGTTGTTTTAGTCTGCTGCCCCCACACAGATAAAAATAATTACTGTATGGAGAGAAGCAAATCTAACAGCAGTCATATAAATGGAAGTATGATTAGCAATGACACTATGACAATAAGGAAGTCAATCTAAATCACTGAATTATAATAAGGATTTCATATTATTACGAAGAAATTAACAATTATTTTCAGCAAATTATAAGCAGCCTGGAGATTTAAGCTATGTACAGTATTCTGCCATTCTGGTTTAAACGTTTTGGTATTTTTTTAAACCTTAGCTCCCATCTGTAGTTTTTAGCAAAGCAGTGTGGTACATTTGCAGAATTTTAGTGTGTGCGTGTAAGTGCATGTGTATTTAAAATATGACAGTGATCTATTTTGCTTGTGTGCTTGCACACAAAGGAATTTGTCCTCCTCATATAACCTATCTGTGCAGTGAAACACACTTATACACACACTTGTGAAGTCCGCACACGTACCCAGATCAGTGAGCTGCCTTGTATATGATGCCTGGGGAGCAAATGTATTAGGTGCTTTGGCCAAGGGCACTTTAGCCATGGTACTTGGTGGGACCAGGAATCGAACCAGGGATCTTCAGGTCACAAGGCTGGTTCCTTAACCACAAGTGTGTGTGTGTGTGTGTGTGTGTGTGTGTGTGTATTAGTGTGTGTACATGCGTGCGTGCTTTTAAAGATATAATGTTAAACGTATAAGTTGATGCTACTGAAGAACTCGGCAGAGTAACCAACAGATTTAAACTACTTTGATATTTGTGCTATCCTTATATTATATTTACTTATTATGTAAAAGGAAAGGACCGTTTGCACCATTTCAAATGTGAAGCTTAGGGAAACATCATGTTGGTGGGATTCTTTTGCAGAGACTGGTTCACTTAACAAGATATCATTAAAGGGCTTATCTTAACTTGTGGTATTGTAATGAGGGAAAATCATATAAAGAAACTATCACAGGACATTAGCTAAGAACGAATGCTTGTGCACATAAAAGTCTTTCAAATTGACAGTGATGCCAAGCATACTTCTAAAATTGTGGCAAAATGACACCAAAATATACTATATATTTACCGAGTAACAGAGCTTCTTTTTCTGATCTCAGAGGACCTCGAATTGTCCCATCAGTGCCCCTCTCTCGATGGGAATACATAGTTGAAGTACTATTTAAGACCTGTTTAAAGGAGATAAAAAAGACCGCATTGAACGATGTGGCTTAAAAGCAGACACCACATGCATACTGACCACTCGTCACTAGGCACAAATTATTTTGCTCACTTTTAGAGAAATCAATGCTTATTGACAGTTCCCACCCTGTTCTTTGCAACAACTGCTCAAGCTGACTGTACATCAAACAAAGGGAGTGATACAAATGGCCTTCTAATTATAAATTATTTAAATTTTAGAATGCAAAAAACAATTATAATAATAAATCCAATTAGAACATCAATCCATCCATTATCTTCTACTCTCTATATACACACTCTATATGGGGCAATTTCCCCATATATCCTCAAATGACTTGATCCATGTTTTTGGACTGTGGGAGGAAACCTGAGAACCTGGAGGAAACCCACACGGACACAGGGAGAACATGGAAACTCGAACCGGGAATCCCTAGTGCTGAGAGGCGAACGTGCCACTAAGCCATCGTGCCCCCCTCCAATTATAACATGTTACAGTATATCAGTAACATCTATACAGTATAGAGTATATTTTTAATGCATGGCCGCTAAATGTTGGCCATGACAAAATCTTTTGAAGAAAACACAAGAATACCACCTGGGTCATGCGTTTTTACTATTATGTACAGCTCAGCATGGGTAAAATCTGCACACTGAACCCTTTCCTTCTTAACAGTTATATGTAAAACTGAAAACATTTGTCTTTTAACCAATGCATTTTATTAGCATGTAGGTCTTGATGAGGTGTTATTAGTCTACCATCAGCCAAATAATCACCAAATATTTGCTTTTGACAGGGTAGAAATGTGGCTTACAAACACAGCTGAAAAGCGCTTATTTTACCTTCTAAACAACCTATATTTAGATGCCATTTTGTACAGGAAACAGACACATTGAATAATAAATCACTGCTAAACCAATGAGGAGAAACTAAACTACAAATCAGAAGTATTGTTTTACCCCAAACCTTTCTGGCCCGACCTAAAATTAGGAGAAGGTTTTCACATGCTTTTGGTTATACTGTATATTGCACCACTATCAAAATTAATCAATAAATTAACACAATTTCCAATTCAGCTTTCTGCTTCTGACAATTCTAACTCTATAAATATGAATTACTTTTAAATGTAGCTAAGGGTAATAACCTCATCATTGTATACTTAATTTTTTAACAAATATTAAATTAGGAAAGTGTTATAAATCACCTTATCTGGCGTGTCAGTGCTGTGGTCTGATCCCTCCACCAAATCTGTTCCATTAGAAAGCTGCTAAATAAAAAACAAATCAAAGTTTAAACAATTTCCAATAGTTGAAGTAGAATCCTTTTTTTTGATAAACTAATATGACTTTGTAGTATATACAGTGTATCTCTATATGGACCTGGACTTGGTATTTTCTATATTTTCAAATAAACATTTTTACTTTGCAGCCTTTATGTTTTCTCTCTGCAGAATACCTTAAGATTGTTGAGACCATATTTTATTACATAATTGTTAGATTTTTGGTTTGGTACACAATGCAGCTCCAATCTCTACAGGACCTCTGCTGCTATTGATCTTTCCATTATTTCTGTCAAATAAGACTCATGCAAACCAATGTCTGCAGTTAGGAAATTTGAGTAAACAAGCACAACTTTACTCCATGTTCCATGGCCAACCACTGTGCTAGCAAAAATACAAGACTATCACATTGCACTTTGTAGCAGTTTTGATGCAGCTTTGATGCAGCTAGGTCATACTCCAGGAGAAAAATATCACTTACATAAATGCACATTTATTGGCTTTGACATTATATATATACAGTGGGTTGCAAAAGTATTCATACCCCTTGAACTTTGCCATATTTTGTCACATTACAACCACAAACATAAATATATTTCACTGGAATTTAATGTGAAAGACCAACACAAAGTGGTATACAATTGTGAAGTGGAATGAAAGTTATACATGAATCAACAATTTTTTTACAAATAAAAAACTGAAAAGTGCGATGTGCAAAATTATTCAG
>JAFMOD010000554.1:604330-705308 GCA_019802435.1 Corydoras maculifer | reverse complement strand
GTGTGTGTGTGTGTGTGTGTGTGTGTGTGTGTGTGTGTGTGTGTGTGTGTGTGAGGGAGAGAAGCAGCAGCAATGTGCATGGAGGCTGCAGACTGGCCGCCTGCTGTCACACATGAACAGAGTGAGTATAGCCGGCACACACAAACATTTCTTCTGAAGTTATTTAGATTAAATCTTCTGTTCTATACAAAGAAACAACTTTATTTGTTTATATACTACAAAAATGGGATTTAAGACAACTCATCAGTCCTTAAATCAAATTGAGACATTTCAAATGGTAAGATGTGTGTGCGCGCATTTTAACATATGTAAATTAGGCCTGTTTTTTATTTAGAAATTCGAAGCCTTAATTCACTCGTGCAAAAAAATTACTATAAACGATCAGAAAGTTGAACACTGATCTAGCTGTCTGGGTTCTCATTCTTTCAGGTTTGTAAATAGATTTTACAAAGGCATTTTTTGAATTATATAATATACAGAAATCCATGTAGTTTTAAATGCATCACTATGTCCAAATGATCCAGTAGGTGCATAGCTCTTAGATGAAAGTGTACATGTAACAGTTGTGGTCACCTTTTCTCTTAAGCTCACAATCTCTCCTTCAAGGTAACGTTGCTCATCTCGAGCCTGCTCCAGCTCTAGCTCTTTGCTCTTCAGCTCATTCTGAAGTCTTAACAATTGCTGTGAAGACAGAAAGTATGTTCTTGAAAAGAACAAAGACATTGTTTCCTTATAGGTGACATTTTATGTGCGTTGATCGGTGCACCTTATATAAGATACATTTTCAGCAGTTATAATGTTATTCTGTCAGCTTAATATCCCATGATATGCACTTTTTGCTTCAACTCTCTTTTGTAAACAATTTCTATTTCAAGTTAATGTAAAGAAATGAGGTATGATTTACCCCCTTAAAAGTAAAATATTCAATTCCTTAATACTGAAGGATTCTAATGATTGCAAGCACGTGTGATAAACAGCATAAAAATGAAGGAGAGACACACAGAAGCACATGTGTAGTAGTGTGTAACTCCACTAAATGGGACTAGATGGCTGCCTGCCTAGAATCTGGCTTTGTGTAAAGAGGTCAATCGTGTCCCATGAACAAAGAGAAATGGGTCTGTGTTTGTAGCTCCCAGAGTGATGTTGTGCTACATGTATCTAAAAACAGAGAACCTGTGGCACGCTCTCTGTGCTCATGCTGTCAGACCTGATTGAATTATACATTCATTAGATGGGAGTGGGTTAGTGTGAATGTGTTACCTGCTGCATGCTGTGCATGGACTGTTGGAGGAAACCAAGCTGTTGTTCGTGGCTGTGCTCATCCTCAGGGTGTTGCGTCTTTCCCTGCTCCTTCTTCAGAAGCTCCACCTCATTTCTGTAGGCATCCAGCTGCCAGCGCAGACTGTCGTTCTCCTCTCTCAAGCCATACGTGTGCACAGCCAGAGCTGCAGACAATGAAAAAGAAAAACATGTATTCATCTCCATGTGAATTGTCAACTACAATTCCCTCTCTTTTTGCTATTTATTTGCTAACATAAACAGTATAGATTGTCAGAAAGGCAACAATGCTTTATTATTATTACAAACACTGTTGCAAATCTGTTGTTTATCAAGATACACTTTTGAGTTACATTTGCTCAATACAATGTTATGTCCTTAGTCTGTCGCTTTTATTAATTGTAGCTGTCTAATACACAAAGTGGACACTTTATTAGTGGCACCTATTCTTGAGTAAAAAGTTCCTGTATTATACAAGTGACCTCAGAATTTAGCATGAAATCAACTATGCATGTTTTTCTGTGAATCAGTATTAGTGTGAATAAAAAAACAAACAAAAAAACAAGCAATTCATGGTCATCTGTGCTGAACTAGATTCGACTAGCTAGTTATCTAATACTATAGTATTCAGGGTATACTAATAATGGTTTAATTAAAATGGTTCCAGTGGATGTATATTTTATATCGTCATGTTTACCGAAGAATTGTGAATGACCAAGTTCATTTCTTCATGGCTATTTACCCTCTGGCTAAAGGATAGTTTCAGCGAGACAATGCAACAGAGAATAGGCTGCTCAGAGCATCTCAGTACCTTCATGTAATTTACAGGAATTGCTAGAAGCTATACTGTCCACATTGGCCAATATTCCTACAGAACAGACTCAGTGATAGAATATCTGCCAGGGGAAATTGCCATGTTTTTGAGGGCCAAAGATAGTCCACCTAAGAATGGGTGTCTAATATATTGGTTATTTAGTAAAGGACAAAATGTTGAAAATGTTAAATGAACAGTCACTGAGTATTTAAAACATTAATAGTTTCTGTTTGGGTTTACAGATTAGTGAATACATTATGATTGTAGGTTAAAATGTTATCCTACAAAGACTGGATGCTCGAAAGTGTAGGTCCAGCAAATGGAGTAATTACTGCTAAATTTATTTATAAGAAGGTTTTAATCACTCTAAAACAAAACAAACATTTTAATAAATTAAGCCCAATCATTACACATGTAGCTTATATATACTATACTATACATTAAAATCTCATGTAAAAAACAAAACCTGATAGAATTTAAGTATGTGGAAGCAAAATCATTCCCCCTTAGTCTCCTGTAACATTTGAAGAACTTCATACCAGTGTTGTCCATTCGAAGCTTCTTACAAGGATTTTCCTCTAAATCATCATCTGACATCTCCATTTCTTCTTCCCTTCTGATCCCCATAATGTCTTCACTATGGGCATTTCTAAGTTCCTAAAATATAGTATATATAAATATATCCATCCATTCACCAACATACAACACAAAAACAGACACACGACATTAGTGGCATCTGTTCACCAATATAAACAATATAAATTAGCCAAAACCAAAAACCAAATTGTATTAAAGTAGTATTGCAAAAAAAATAAAATAAATAAATATATATAGGTTCTTAATTCAGACCAGCTTTGTGATAAAATGATGGACAGCTGCTGAACTGATTTAATCCAATACAACCTGCTGTGAGAGTGTAGGCGCTATCATCTCACAGCTGTGCGTGATAACAGAAATCTGAATGCTGTTTGTCTGGGACTGAAAAAATGGTATAAAATGACATTATACAATCTTCCATGCTTCTGGTCCTCATTATAAGGAGAGGCACTGAGGTAGTTTAAGACCACTGGTGTGCAGCACAGGCACAATAAATATCATTAGTAATGTAGTAACAGGAAAGAAAGACAGAGAAAGAAAAATATATATTTTCTATTACTGGAAACCTGGCAGTAGTAAAACATTCACAATTACAATTTGTTAGGCATAAATATGAGTTATCGAAATATGTAAATATTTGATAAATGAAAATATTGTAACAGTATGACACTGAGTTAGACTAAAATAGGACATGACATCTTAAACATTGTCTTTACACTTGTAGGATAAAAATGATTCTGACCTGTTATTTTTACCAGTCTTACTCTTACCTCATTTCTTGTAAACATATGTAATGTATCCGTTTAATGACTTGACTTGTAGGAATGTATGAATACAAATTGTGTAATAATTTTTGGCCATCACAGAAAAACATCCCTTTTGAAGAGTGCAAGTAAAATGGCATGTAAAACCAGTTCACCTAAATCCATTTAAATCCATAAAAAGGTATAAAAAAGCAAAATGTAAAAACACTGATTGAAGCAGTATGATTGCAGCTCTGGTGTAATGTCAGTGATTTTAGGCTTTAAATAGATGCCTAATACAAATTTCATGAATAATGAATAATTAATGTTTCTCATTGATGACAATCATTTTAATCCTAGAAGCATCTGTTACCATGGAAACCTAAGAGGTATTTGTGTTTAGCGCAGAAATACACTGTGGTACTGAACAACAGCTAAAAAAAATAGGATGGTTTGTTTGTGTGACCATAAAGACGCACACGTCACATTGGCTGTTGGTGCACCAATGTAGCCTGTGGAATCAGCAATGAGATAAAAACAGGAAACATACCAACCTCACACTGTTTCCGCCAAATGTCTATGTTCTTGCGCTGTGCTTTTGAGAAATGGTCCCAAGCCTTTTGCCGGGTGGCAGCGGTGAATACAGCCGTAATCTGCTCAACTTTGGTGGATAAGGAAGTCAGACAAGACAAGCCATTTATGTACAGCCAATTTTACTTAGAGCCACACACCAGGAACCTGACATTGTCCTTCTCACTGAGGTTCCTGAGTGCCTGCTCTGTTGTACTTACATCTTATGACCTGCTGATTCAAATCCTTTAGGACTGAGAAAGGCAACAACATACAACAGGAAGAATATCCTACATTTAATCACATATTTGTAATGATATAAAAATAACTGGAATAGGGCTAATCAATAAAATCATTGTTTTACACGTTTGTTCAGAAATTGCAGTATACTGTGAAATCCATCCATCCATTATCTTCCGCTTTATCCTATTAGGATCGCGGGCGGGTTCCCTATGCCACGTTTCGGGCACTGGGCAGATACACCCAGGACAGGGCGCCAATCTATCACTGGGCACACACTCACTCACACAGACATGCACACTCTATATGGGGCAATTTGGAGAATTCAATTGACATTGATCCATGTTTTTGGTCTGTTGGAAGAAACCGGAGAACCCGGAGGAAACCCACGCGGACATGGGGAGAACAGGGAAATTCCAACCAGATTCACACCGGAAATCCCTAGCGCTGAGAGGCGTGCCGCCACCGTGCCGCCCTAATGTGAAGTCAAATTACTGTCAAATATAGAACACATTTCTACCTGTTGTAAAATGCTGCCTTTTGAGCTGACAAATGACTATTCATGTTATTGTATGTTTAACAAAACATGAAAATGGAGATTTAGATAATATTTTATGAAATTAGTCCATTACAGAAAGAGGGTCCATGCTTCCTTATTACTTATTGCATATATTGCAAATAGCACAGGCACAACTGTAGCAAATTGGCAGGTCTGACTAAATATTAGTAAATAAAAATAAACAGCCTTGGTGAGGGGGATTTAGTTTTTAGGTTGTTTTCAAGAGTTTCTTTTTAAATTTGGCACAAACATTCACTTAGATGTACATTTTAAATGATTAATTAATGAATTCGGTGGTCAAATATTAAAGTTTATTGTAACTGTAATTTTACTGTTACCTTACATCTCTCTTATTCTCATAATTGTGATGTCACTAACACTGTGAGTGATTTCTTTCAGTCTGGTCACCATTGTTTACTTATGCTAGGATGACCTGATTACAGAGGTCACCATGACCTTGCATCTGTCACATTCCCAGTGTGATACTTTAAGAAAGCAACTACACTAATTGGTAGAAGCATACAACAGTGAGGCTGTAACTCAAGATGTATTGATGATATCATCCTTTTGGTCTTGTCCAATGCAAATTTAATTGTAACTAAAGCCAAACCCTTATAAACAAATTTAACAATGTCCTATATGAACCAGTTGGAGTCCCTTAAGAACATTATTTATTTAACTTCTGTGTGCATTTAATCCATAATAACTTGTTTAAATTGTTTTGAATATGGCCTACCTGTAAGTTTAGTTGAACACCTCCATCACTGTTATGCAGACAGGCTTGTTCTTCTGAGACTGTACTTACCCTGGACCATTCTGTGGGCTATGACTACAGTCATCCTGTTAGGGGGACTAGGTCTTTTGTGCTTTTGCTGTCTTTAGACACTTTATAAAGTGGTGTTTTTTTTGTATGATATGATAGTCAAATAAAGCCTGAATTGATTGCTTGAACCCGTTGCTATGTTGAAAACATGGCCTAATGTTCAGATCACAGACTGTGCAAGCTTAAGAATCCCACATAATCTTGGACAGAAGAAAGGACATACTGTTGTCATGGTAACGCTAGATGAACATCTCTAGGTAAGCAGTGTGTAAGAGGCATGAGTGTCTTACATTGGGTGAGGATGGCGAGCAGGGAATGTTTAAAACGCTCTTTGGCATGTTCCATCTCCTCTTCGTGTTGAGCCTTCTCGTTCATCAGGCGTCGTACATGGCTGTTGGCAGATTGGATCATGGAGTAAAAGTGATTGGCTGTCCGGCGATTTACCTCGCCTCGTTCTACCCATGCAAAAAGCACTGTGATGGCCTCACAAAACTTGTTGTCATCTGTGGAAAGAGGAAATTACTTTGGTGTGACTGTTTTATTGAAAAATTTTTTGTTTTTATAGAAACTCCTTCAAATGAGTTTAGTCAACACAGGCATAAAGTTAACCATATTACACATAATAATAGTAGTACTAATAATAGGATAATAGATTATTACATAAGGCCACACCATATAGATGATTTAAAAAAGGTTGTTTCTAAACATGTAATTAAAATTCTTGTTTAATATTTGACACAGAGGCATGTTTGAAATATATGCCATTAATTAAAGATTCAGTTGTTAAATAAGACTATAATCTCAGCCTTTAATATACTCCCTTGTACACCCTATAGCCTGAATAGAATTATATGTGCTGACAGGTAATATATTGTGTATATATACCCAGAAGACTAGATTTTTGCTGCTGTTTAAGTGAGAGCAGATATGTTATATATAGTAGAATGCCCTCTCCCCTTGCACCTAATTAAAGCAAATAGAATTCTCTAGGTCTCAGAGGAAGGGCAGATGCTATTTGATAGATGGGTAAAAATAATTCCCTCACTCAAATAAGACTGTGCTCCAACCCCCACTGCTCATAAAACCCACAATAGGAGCAAATGTGTAAATCTCCACACCCATCATGAAAATCTTGCAGAATCCACCTTTTCCCCTGCTGCAACTCTCTGAAGGTTAAAATATTACTGGAGATATAAAGGCAGCATATTTTTATCTTAGTCTTGCAAAATAAATAAGTAAAAAACAAAAATAAATAATATATTAATAAAATAAAATAAAATGCAGCAATAAAGTCATTAGTTCAGACCCAGCTATTAAAATAAAGAAAAAATAGAAAAGTTAATGCCCATCCTGGGGAGAACGTTTCGGGCGCTGGGCAGATACACCCAGGCTAATCTATCGCTGGCACACACTCACTCACACAAACACACACACACACACACTCACTCACACAGGCACACTCTATTTGGGGCAATTTGAAGAACTCAATTGACCTTGATCCATCTTTTTGGACTGTGGGAGGAAACCGGAGAACCCACAGGAAACCCACACGGACACGGGGAGAACATGGAAACCGGGAATCCCTAGCGCTGAGAGGTGAACGTGCTAACCACTAAGCCATCATGCCGCCCCAGGAAAGTTCCATGTTATTATTATAATAATAATAATAATTATTAATAATATTAATAATGATAATAATAATAACAGTAATAATAATAATAATAATAATTTTTGCTGCTGTGGATTAGGTTGCTAATATAACATACAGAAAAAAACACATTAAAGAGCAGAAATCCTATAGCAGAGTGTAAATTAAGAGGTTAAGTAGAAGACAGGTACTGCTGATCATATGCCCTTAACAAATTGATCATCAGCAAGTGAAAATAGTTTTGGCATTTTGTGGTTTCAAATATGCGGATGTAACACAATCCTAAGAATGAAATACATTAGCAATGATGTTATAATATAAATCGTGGATGCGCATCAATCAGGGATCTGTTACAGGCACATTTTAAACTATTTACACTTTGTCATTTTAAAGTGGAAAACATATAAGATAGCTGACAATCTTCCCAGGGTGGATGTCTCAGAAGATTCACCCTACGGTCAGACCAGGCAACGCTTAGACAAGTTGCAAAAAGAAAGAAAACACAAGAACATCTTAGACTCTACAAGCCTCAGTTAGCATATCAAATGTTCAAGTTCATGACAGTCCTTATTCTAATCCTTTCTAATGACAATTAGAAAAATACTGAACAAGCATGGCTTTTGTTGGCTAAATATGTACTTATATTTCACTGTGTTAAGTTTGAAAATTATATAAAAGATAAAGATAAAAATCAGTGCACTTTGCAATCAATGAGTTGACCATGAACTCCTATGTATACCACAATATTCCACAATCTGTCTGCCCGGATACACAAAACCATAGATTTTAAAGACATTGTATGTTCTTTTCTTCACCAAAACTATATATACTGTATTGTATAAACAAAAACACAGAGGAAATTAGTATTGTAACTGTTGTACAAATTTGTAATTTAGGTTTAAATGAACTACATCACATGATTCAATGAGGCGCATCAGTTTTTCACTCTTCTGTTGTGGTTTGTATGTAAATATAGCCACAGAAATAGACAGAGATCTGCACTTATATACATATTCAAGAATCTCTTTACAGTGATGCCAAAATTGTTTTGTGCATTTATGAAATAAGAAGATGAGCAAAACTAGTGTAATGCTGCAGGCGACCTGCTTTTTATTTTTTCTGTTAATTAAATTTATAATCTAGTGTTATATAAAATGATTATATGGGTTGTTTTCTAAATATATATCAATATTCTGTTATACATATTACAAATATATAAAATACTTCTTTAATGGCATAATTACTTTATGGCTGACAACGCAAATGTTATAAATTATACTATATATTTCTATAAAATAGTATAATTTTCTTACAGCTGTTATAAAAGTATGGTACACTGTTGAAATTTCATATTTATATGATGTTTATATGACTCTAGAAATTAATAAAAGCACCTCAATAGTTAGGTATTGTATTATCAGCAAATGCTGTGTTAGTGTAACCCAACATTTAATAACAACTAAAACTCAATGTTTTTTAAACTGTTTAAACATTTAAACAAAGACTGTGATTTTATTGCCAGGAAGTACTTGTGCAGTACAAACAACATAGGCTGCCCAAAATTTAGATGAATTCAGTATCATTCATTCAGTATCATCAGTTCCTGTAGCAGAATATGGAGCTGTATCTGCAATACATTCCTTGGTGGCTTCAGGGCTAAATTAGTATAAAGGCTGCAATGTGAAAGAACCTACAACACAGAGAATGAAAAATGCCTCACCGTATGCCGAGATGGTTGATGAAATTGAAATTCGATTATTGCAGTGTACTATCCATATGCAAGCTTAATACTTTTATGACTGATTACTGTAATCCTGTTTGCTCTGTGAACAGTTTGTGCACTGTATCTGGAAGTTGATATAAACCATATGTAATGGTCCTTCATTTTCTAATAACCATGCAACCATGCAAGGATGGGTTGCAGGCAGATCACAGTATTGTAATTATACATGGCTTTAGTGGGTGCAAGAAAACTTGCAAACTTTATACGGAAAAAAAAAACAAAACTGTCAAACATACCAGGGAGTCAAACCCAGTGCCTTTGTTGTAATCAGGAGATAGAAATGTCCAACATGCCACCAGATAAAGTTTCTTTTCTTAATGTATATCAGCACAAATGCTTTAGGTTTTGTATTTAAATATCTAAGAATTTCATATTCATAGGCAAAGTGTAACTTTGGATATCACTCCAAAAGCTGTAAGTATTGTTATTTTCGATTAAACTGATTTGATTTCAATTACAATTTTCTCATCTTCTGATCCAGCGGTTTAACCAGGCTATAGTGAGCATTGCTTTATTTGAAAAATATAGTTATACCTTTTAGTTTTTCACCCAATAGCCCTGCCTCATTTTCTGAATAGTGCATGATGGGAGCAGGCGATGGAGGTCTTAAACGGTCTTCCTGGACTTTGCGACGATGCCGTTCTTCTCGTGCCAGTAACCTCTGTTTGCATTCCCACTCATACAAATCATCCCTTGCTTGAGCAAAGTCCACATGGATACGTCCTGAATCCTTCTTATCTGTGCTGGAACCGATGCGCATCCGGTAGCCTGGATAAATAATTAGATTATTTTACTGCAAAAATCCCATATGATAACCTATTCAATATTTTATCTTCAGTTCATTAATAAAATTTTAAAACGCTTACCAGAAAGATATAAGGCTTTGTCCACCATAAATTCCTCACTAAAGCGTATGTGGCAGAAGTTTTTTTTGCTTTTACGGATGGCTATAATTTCACCACATTGGTCAAACACCTCTCGTATGATTTCCTCACTTGCATTCTCAGGAATTCCTCCAACAAACACTGTTTTGCAGCCTGGAGGCCGCTCTCTGGTGGATGGTGGTGGCAGATCTGAAGAATACAGTATCTCAATCAGCATATTTAAGCACATAATAGAGAGGAAAATAGTTTTGTAAGTAAAGTTTAAAAAAACAAAAACAAAAACAGGGACTCTTACTAGGGTTTTGAGGGAAAAGTGTGCAGCTTTTGCAGTGAATGATGTCTTTAACAACAGGAAGCTCAGGCTGTAAAGGAGGTGGTGGCACCAAACTGATTCCTGTCATTATGGGGTTAATTGGTGTTATTATCCCCAGGTTTGGATCAAAACCTTGAATGCAAATAGAATCTATAAGGAACAAAAAAACAGATGAAACTGTTCAGAATTGTATTAAATAACAGTACAACAAAAGTTACATTTAGACTAATAGTATAAGAGTTCTGGAAAGATAACAGATGATCATATGGTTATCACATTAATTAAAGTTAGCATTACATTTTTATTAAGACTTATAGAACAAACTGTCTAAATTTTTATGTTTGCAGATTGAATTGTATATAAGTTCATAACATATTTATTTAAATTTATTTATTGTTAGTTGAAATTTTAAAACTAACACTAAAGTGTTAAAGTTCTTTTTATGTCACTTAAATTTCTGGTAATGTATAAAGAGAATTTGCTACCAATGCTTTTAATTGCTAAGCAGGTGTTATATGAGTAGTGAATGATTCATAGCAAAGCAGTGAAACTGATGTGGTGGTGGTATACTAGTGTGTGCTGTGCTCATACGATTAAATCAGATACAGCAGTGGTTTTAGACTATCACACACATCTGTCTAATTGCTTTAATTTGTTAATATACTGTAAAATGCAACGACAGCACAGTTTATGTTAGTCATCCTTTTATCTTTCATGAGTGCTCACAGGATGCTACCTAAAGGATGCTGGTGGCTGGTCATTTTTGGTTAGTGTATTATTCTAAGTCCAGCAGTGACATAGCAGAGTAAAATCTAAATAAATAAGTATACAAATTAACTACAGTCTTTTTTGTAGAAGCAGGTGGAACTGATCAAATTAAAAATTGTATAAAAATAATTAGGTGGTAAATATGCATGCATACCTACTGAAAATTAGGATATGATTTCCATTCCAATAGAACAAATATTGCTTAGGCAATTAATATATATTATAACTAATACAGTATATGAATTATTTGGTGACTGTGGCCACACCTCTTTAATAGCTTTAAAAATTTCTGTAATTATTTGGAATATAAGCTTGAGCATATGTAAATCCTAATTTAAAATTTCTAAATATGAATTGTATGCACCTTCTCATATAGTTGGCCTAGGGCTTGTCATTTGCTGCCAGACACTAAAAAAATAGTATTGTTTGCCATTAGTATCATTTTATTCTGTTTACAGATAATAGCTGCATGAGTTGGAGTTTCTCCACTGGAAACATCTGCCTGTAATTGTTCTAAAGGTAGGGTGACATCAATCAACAGACTCGGAAAATACACTCAAAAGCCAATATAAGAAAAGAACTATTAATTCCATAAGGCAATGTTTCATGTTTCATTTATCAATCCATAAATAATATACCTGCAATAAATGGCGAAAAAATATAGTGAGGTAACATAAAAAATAGGTTTCTCGAAAATAGAGCAGCTATGTGTTTCTATATCCAGTTCAAACTCCTTGGGTCATCATCTATGTGAACCAGATAAAAATATTATATATGACATTTAAATCTTATTAGGATAACAATAGAGGAATCCAGACAAAAATCTTCAGACTTTAAAATCCGTCAGAAACCAGATGTTCATAACATTTTTTTTTTCCAAACTGCTAGAACGGACTGGCTACAGAATGTTCCATCTGCTATTTTCATTAGCATGAGGAGATCTAGGAGCACCTTTGTTAAGACCTTTACTTACTTGGAAAGCTGTTTTCTAACTTTGAAAATGGTCAAAAACAAATGTTTAATGTATATCATAATATAATATTATATATTTAAATAGACATAACAGGTAACTGTACAAAGACTGCCTGGAAATTTAAATACATTTTTGTATTGGGTGGTAAATTTTTGCTGTGAGCCAAAGTCATTTTAATACTTCGTTTTAAATGATTAATCAAAGCTGCCAGGAATAAAACCCTTTAAATATAATTCCAATGTGAGACATTCCAAATGATATCCTTCCCATAAATATGCATGATCCCTAGTATCAGCTCATGCATTTTAATCTCAGCTTAATTTGCCTCAATCCACCGCAGCTCCTTGGCATAATAGCAATTCTAATATGCTGCTAACTCAGCAGCAGCTCTATTTGCAGGAGATATCAAATGCAGTCGGAGCACTGTCTGTGACAAGAGCTAATTGAAATACTTGTCATCACTCACTGGTGTTACTGTCCAGTCCTAAGCAAGTTCATAGTCCTTGTGGACTTGTGGGATCCTGTGGCTGTATAATTTTTGTCTATAAATATAGAACTGGTTTATAATGAATAATTGGGCAGATTTCAATTCATTAGCTCTTATTCTGACAGTAGCTGCCAAAAAATATGTTGGGGCCAACAACTTTCCAAGGGTTTCCTAGCAGAAGCCCAACAAGAACTAGCAGATTTCAGACAAAGAGGCATTGTGTGACTCTAGAAGACTCCAGGGTACTAGCCCTTTCAGAGCTGCAACAACTTGGATTTCACTGAAAAAATACAAGTCAACCAGCTGGCACAAGGTCTAACATAAAATCCATTGCATAGCAATACTCCTAAAGGTCACATATTTAGCTTGAGCAAAGGGAGTCTGCGAAAAAGAATACACAAAATTAGTTTTTACCTCAGCTTCTTTAAAAAGCATTAGTACGGTGAGTGGTAAACATAGTTAGACCACATAATCAAGATGAACTGATAAACTAGTGATTACCTGATACTAGCTGTTGCCCTGTAAGACTCATGGGCACAATGCCCAAGTTGTTCATGGCTGTAGCCCAAGCTCCAGGATCTGCCACAGGCACATTTATGTGGGTCGGCTCTAAACCTGGGCCGCCAACGCCGTCTGCTGCTGCATACCAAAAATCACAAAGAATATGTTTTTGATCATGTTTAGAAACACAAATTCCCTTTGAATCCAGCTTATAAGCAAAGAACATATGCGAGTACAAATTTGCTCAGAGTCTGGCATACTTCAGTTATGACTATTTTATTTGGTAGGGAGAGAACCTTTTTTATGTAATTTTCATTCAAACGTTTAACAATCATCGTTTAGCTGTTTTGGGGAAACTCAGATCAAAAAAAAGGAGGTGGTTAGTACTCAGTAGCTTATCTCTGTATAACGACATTGCATGCTTTTAAGGAACAATAGTGATGTCATTTTTTAATCCATTTTCATGCAGGGCAAAATACATCAATTTAAAATCTCCCCACCTATTGTTGCAGTATTTTTACAAGGCAAAGCAAATAAAGAAATTCAGGACAAATCGAGAAGCTTGTAACAATCAATGTGTTAGTAGCCTCATGCTGCTTCAGTGTTAGTAATTTCAAGGTACCGACAGATTGAGAACAAACTGAAAGACATTGAAGAAGGGTTTGTTTACCACTGGCCATGGCACTTCTGACGTTGCTTTCTGTCTGACACTTGCTGTGTCTTAAACCTTGCCCTTTCAGACCAAGCAGGAGAGGAGTATTCAGTGGCTCATCTCAGCCTTTCCAAACCTATGACACACACAGATGCTTCTATAAGTTACAATAATTTGTGTTCACACAAATGAATTATATTATAACATTAAAATAGCCATGAAATGACATGAAGTATGACACTATAATCTTATGCATGCATTGGCTACACCAGTGTTATTATTTTGTTGACAGAGCAAAATACACCATGTGAAAACAGCCAAACCTAAATGGCAGACCTCCTGAAATTGTTTGCATTATCTTGGCATAATTTATAACGATGGCTATTGCATGGCAATCAGAATGGACTCTCATGCCATTTGATAGCACAACAAACATTTCTCAAGGACATGTGGTTCTTTTGCGTCAGTCCTCCTGTCAGTGCCCTATCACAAAATGACTTCCATCTGGTCACAGGCCATCAAACTGACATACATCCTGCTCCTGCAACCCATCACCCGTCCAAAGGGGTAGTATGTGTACATGTTTGTGCCAGCTGACCTGACCCCATCCCCCTGTATTCTCGTCTGCCTCAACAGCTGCTGCTTGCCATCCACTTTCTTTATCCTGCAGTGAGCTCTTATAGTTACTCAGATTTTCATGCATTATGTCATGCAGAATTTCTGGGTCTGATAAGACAACTATTACACTGTTTCATGTCGTTGAGGGTAATGGATGTGGACTAAAGAAAAAGTACTATGAGCTTCCCAGCAGTTATGAGAAAGCAGGCCTTTCATCAGTATGCAACACGTGCCTTTCTGCTACTTTCACGCCAAATGCATTAATGATCATTATTCAAATCTGTCATATGAAAATCGACTTAAAAGCAAAATACAATTTTCTTTTTAATTAGGACAATCATATCACTTCTTGCATGGTTATGGTCCAAGTGTAATAAGGAAATGTTGATTTATGCCACAAATTACATTTCAGTTCTATCTTTTAATAATTGAACCCAGCTGTGTTTAAGCTCAAATGATTTACTTAAGCTTTGGTGTTGATACCCAAGGCGTCATAAATTTTATGCCAAAAGTGACAGAATGTTTTAAAACAGACATACATCACATCACCAAAAATATGTGTATTTTTGTTACATGTTAAGGATTTGAACCATAACTTTTGTTAATATGTACAATCAATTAAACAAAATGCAACTGCTTAAAAATCACACATCTTAAAATCCTTCAAGTCAATTTGATGCTGCGTAATCATGTATTAAAAGTGTGAGCTAATGGTTATTTTCAGTCTCAAAGTAACAATGCCTATATCACATTCAAAAGCCTTAGTTTGTATGAAATACACATTTTGAGCAATGTCCTTGGATCAGCGCTCACCCTCATTATTGCCCTCATCCTCAAACTTGGAATTAGTGCACATGGCTTATACGGCTTACATATCTTTGGTCAAATATTCAGCATCTTTATAAACACACTCCTGTTAATATCAACAAAGTAAAAATTTACCACAGAATTACACACATTTACACACACACACATTGCAATTACGATGGCTTACAGTTACACTTACAGCAACCTGTATTCACTTTCACGTACCATAAAATATTTACTCCCCTACCTGTGTTGCATTTTATTATTCATAGCCACACTTGACATGCCTGAATGATTTAGGTGACATCTTGCTTGGAAATCAACTGGGCAACTACAAATATGGCGGACTGAAATTTAAGGCTTCAGCTTAATCTCAAATGGTTTAGTCTCAGAGAAAAAATATAATAAATTAAAGCTTTTGTTTCTTTTCAAGTAATCTCTTCATTCTCAAAGCAAGAATTTCAATCTATTTGTGAGTAATTATATTAAGAT
Organism: Corydoras maculifer; assembly: GCA_019802435.1. Taxonomy (NCBI): domain Eukaryota; kingdom Metazoa; phylum Chordata; class Actinopteri; order Siluriformes; family Callichthyidae; genus Corydoras; species Corydoras maculifer. Next base: position 689,758 of record JAFMOD010000554.1, on the reverse strand, counting down.
CTCTGTGCTGTGCCATGGCCCATTCATTTTTTCTTTATTGTGAGAACACTTAAAATAGATTTAATCTGTACAAGCACAGAAGAGCTGCGATGTCCTCAACCTGACATACTTAATATCAGTCAATTATATGTTGCTGATATAAGTAATTGCTATTCTAATTACCCTGACAAATGATTATGTTATAGTGTCTGGATCAGCATATTTATAGGTTTCACCAAAGTTGATTTATACACCAATCATACTGTTAGATCCACATATTTTTAAGACAATAAAATAATTGTTAAAACCTGTCACCTGTAATAAGAAAAAAATTAAAAGGCCACTTAAAAAGAGTCATACACCCATTTATAGTGGTCAAAAATAACACAGATATAGAGATGACTAAAGGATAACCAGTAGACATGTAATGACTCATTTACTGTACATATGTGTATATGTGTACAATTGAAATAAGGTATGTGTTAATGATGATGTGGTCAGTAAGAGTACACTTATAGAACATGTTTAAAATCTGGTTATGCTGCTAAATTGATTCACTCATACAAGCACATCCTTTGTTAATTTAATGCCATGCCACTTCTGTCTTGAGAATGAACCAACATTTTTTTAATAATGTTATATAATAGCATATTAACAATCAGCATACAAACTTATTGCACAGCGATGGATTGATGCCCTGTCCTGGGTGTATCCCCAGCACCCGAAACCTCCCCTGGATGGGCAGGGGTAGCCCCCCTGCAATCGTAGTAGAGGATTAAGCGGTCAAGATAATTAATTAAACTAATTCATTATCTTCCACTTAATCACTACCCTCTACTAGGGTCGCAGGGGTTTCCCATGCCCATCCAGTGCAGCACGTTTTGGGTGCTGGGGATACAAATCTATCGCTAGTCACACACTCACTTACTAACTCACACATAAAGACTATATGGGGCAATTTAGAGGAGCCAATTTACCTTGAATCCATGTTTTTGGATTGTGGGTGCAAACTGAACAACTCGGAAAAACCCACGCAGACACGGGGAGAACATGGAATCTCCAGTCAGATTGGGATTTGAACCTGGATCCACAGTAAATGAATACCGGATTTTTTACTTACACATTACAACCACTGGAGCTTTTATGAAATCCCATTCAACCCCAATTTTTGCAGTATGTCTAAAAGAACGTTTATACTGTAAAACACTTATGTAAGACAAAAGGGTCAGGCCTGCAATTTTCTGTTGTAGTTTATACTAATTAAATGTGTCAAATGGAGCTGTGGTTAGAGTTCTGTGGGGCCTGTCAGATTCCACATTAAACTCACCCAACCATGTCTTCATGGACTTTGCTTTGTGGGTCATGGATGAATATCCAGTGACAGTACATGTGATGGTGTGTTAGTGTTTGTTGTGCTGGCTCAATTTGGTAACACACAGTAGTTCTGTGTAGAGTTTTTAAACACTATGACCACTTACTGCTCATGTTTAATCAGAAACAGTAAATCACTAATTTGTTCACAGTGGAGTTTGCATGTTTAAAGACTCACAACAAGTGTATGAACAAGAAGGTGTACCTCCAGATATTGGTTGGTCAAAACATTATCAGAAGTTGTACAATGAAGTACATCTATAATGCTTTAAAGATTTGATGGAAACATAGATCAAAAGATGAATCCAAATCACCCTTTATCACCAAGCTATCTGCTCCTCATGTAGATGTCTGTCAAATGGCTTTTGTCAGTCAGCTGAGGATTAAATCAGTAGTGATCATGTTGTGCTAAGTGTGCCAAATATTGTATTGTGGAACAAGCTAAAATATTTGGATAGAGTTTGTTTAAAATGGATTCTATCAGGATTGTAGTATCTGGTTTCCCACTTGTCCACATTTCCCTGCTGTTTCACCACTGAGTGAACATTTGTCTCCCATTTCAGGGTAGCCTAGACTACATGGGTTCAGAGCTTTGAAAAGACCAGCAGGCTAAGAGGAGCATCCCTTTCACTGGAAAAGGGGTCATGACCACAATATCATTCACTGCTGAGAGCAAATTGCACCTAATAAAGGCTTTAGAAAGGCACCATTAAATTCATGTCTTCCCATGAAGAGAAAGCTCATGCAGTCGAGAATGAGAAGCAACATGCTAAGATTCATTTATGCCCAATTCCCACAAGTCATTATCAACAAACTAATGTCACACAAGAAAAAACTTCAAGAAGTTCTTGAATTCTGATGTAGGTAAAAGAGTAATAAATCTGAACAAATGCCACACCATGGATTGGTTTCTTTTACAGCTATTAATTCATATCCATAACTCAAATATGCTTTCCACATAGCTGCTCACCGGTCATGAAAAGCAGAATCCCTGTTTATCCTCTTTGGGAATGCATTGCAGCATATCTGCTGAAGGAGAACAAAAGAGGGGCAGCTCTCCTGATGCTCAGACAAAGATGCCAGAGTTGAACAGCTACAAAGCATAGTGCAGTGTATTCAATATTCAGCAAGGTCTTACTAAATCAGACAACTGGGAACAGATCTTTATCAGTAAGCATTGCAGCACAAAACATGCAGGACAATCACCAGTGTCCACATTTACTGTAAAATGGCAGCCTTTTAAAAGAAAGCTGATGCAACAATGTCACATAATGATGCAAACATTTGGAAAGAGATCTGGCCATTGCCTATAATGATGGAAGACATGCACATACCTCTTTCAGTTTCTGTTATAATCCTGCTAACCACACCTCCCTACATTATAAAACATCATACTTGCACATCATTTTAATCCTATTAGTGAGTTTAGTAAGCTGTGAAATCCCTATGCACTCCAGTAATGTTGTTTCTATTGCAGAATATACAATGTTTTTTCGACAGGGTGATGCCAAACTTTGGCACCTGATGAAGCTAAGCAGTCTGATTAGTGATGGTAGTGGCAGTTCGTGTAATGAATTCCTCAAGAAACACAAGAAGCCCTATGAGACTAATCCAGCAAAATGTTTCCTGATGCCATAATGCTGAATTTATAGCTGACTATTTATAGCTGAAGATTAATTTCCAAATTTTCAATTCATTATGTCTGTAGCTTATTATAGAAAACTTCTAAACTAAGAAATGTGTCTAGATATGGGCATAGACATATTACTAGCTTTACTTTATGCAGAGTGACAGAAGGCCCCGGATAGAGCTCAGGGGCAGAGCGGCCTAGTGCCAGCCATCACACAGTTTGATATGTACTCTGTCTAAACTAAGCAATCAGAATCAGTGCTTCATTTGCCAAGTATGCTCACACATACAGGGAATTTTCTTTGGTTGCAGTAGCTCGTAGTGCACAAAAATAACAACACCGTTTTGATGATGTTGAGGTTGTTGTGGAGGCTCCAGAGGTCCATATATGTACAACAATGTATCATAATCAATTCTATATGATTTCTTCTAAAAATGTGTGATAGTTGCCCTGATTGTTAATGGTGAGGTGTTCCTGCCAGGTACTCCAATGAATGCGCACTATTCTAGCTTTTGGTCATCTTAACTTCCAAATTTTGGTACTTTTAACGAATTGCATTGGCATTCATCATGTGTTCATGCATTTCACCTGCCTTATTTCATCCTGTTATCCATTTCATCCAAGTACCATTGTACAGTCGTAAACATGAAAGAGAAAAGGAACAGAGATTACACTCTTTTCTCTTTGTTCACCGTGTTGATTAGCAGTTGATCACAGCTGATTTTCAGTTCGAGATTGTTGATGGGTACACTGTCTCGCCACTTCTCTCAGTGATAATCTCACCAATTTGACTGCTAAACACTTGCAACACTCTGGACTGTGGGCAAGCATTGTCATAAAGCTTCTGCATGAGGAAAAAGTCTATTAGCCTGACTTATATAGGATGTGCAGCTAATTACAGTATCAGTCCAGCTATGTTGGATGAATAAGAGAGCGGTTTAGAATGGCAGCCTGCTGCTTTCACACTAAAACGTGCCTTAGCTGTCAATGAAATAAATGCAAGCAATTGTGTGCGTAGACAACCAGCACAAAGCAGCGTGCAACAGAAGGCATCTCCTCACGTCATCTTCCTATCTCCCCTAAAGGCTTCAACCTTCCATATCCAGCTCCTTCTCTCCTCCTTCAGGCACCCTGTCTGTCTCACAACCTCCATTACTCACTTGCCCTCTGGCTCTCTACACAGTCTGAGGACTTACAGCTCTCATCACCAGAGCTTCAGATAACTGCAGTATAGACATCAGTAACTTAAACGCAATAAATTCAGTGAAGTCTTTAGTTGTAATTTTCTTTCTCTGTTCTGTTTCACAAGGATCTTCAATAAATCTGACCGCTAGTAAAAGACAAACAGTGCCCTCTTAATTAGCCATAACATTAGACAGTACAATAATCAGTTATATTTCATTTATTAGCGAATATTACTTTAAATCTTGTAAAGTTTGTTTAGCAACCATCCATGAATTATTAACACAAGTCACACTAATAGCTAATTCACCTTTATATAACCTTTGTAACATGGAAGTCAATTAACACAAAATCAGACAAAATAAGACACAAGGTAAGGTAAACATAATAATGAGCACTTGCTAAACACAAAATCTATTTTAATATACTATATATCTATTATACTTTATATAACAGTAAAACAAATAAAAGGTATACTTAAGTAACATAGATATTATAATATGTAGTTACTTCATCGTAACACATAAGGCAGATCTGCCAAAGATGAAAACACTATTTGTTTCCTGCTAATGTTAGAGCTAAAGTTTGAAGCTATAGCTTTCAAAAATACTAACAACTCTGCTCCTAAAAACAAAGTAATATCTATAAAGACATGATTAAACAAGATGTGTGGAGGAACTCTAGAAACTATGGGTAGAATTTATACCAATAACGCTATATATCTAAACAGGTATATTTTTGCACATGGTTCTGAAATATACCTGAAGCTTTAACACACAGTAAGATACACACACACACACACACACACACACACACACACACACACACACACACACACACACACACACACACTGGCCACTTAATTAGGTACACCTGTTCAATTGCTTATAACACAAATATGTAATCAGCCAGAAAATAGATCAGCTACTGCTGATCTATTTTCACTTTTAACCATCTCTAAAGTTTACAGGAAATGGTCCAAAAAAGAGAAAATATCCATTGAGTGGCAGTTGTGTGGATGAAACGGCCTTGTTAATGTGAGAGGCCAGAGGAGAATAGGCAGATTGAGACGATGGAACGGTAACAGTAACTCAAATAACCACTCATTACTGTCCTGTGTTATATCAATGGTTTAAGCTGGTGGTGGATGTGTAATATTGTGGAGGATATTTTCTTGGCACCCATTTGGCCCCTTAGTACCAATTGAGCATTGTTTAAATACCACAATTCACAATGCTCATATCATTTTAACAGGTTTCTTGAACATCACCATGAGTTCACTGTGCTCCAATGGCTTTTATAGTCACCAGAATTAAGAAAGTTCTGAAGGCCAAATGTGGTCCAAACTTTTACTAGCTTGGTGTACTAAGTGACTGTTGAGTGTATGTATGTATGTATATGCAGTAATGCAATGCATAACCCTTTGAACTGTGTTCCTACATTGGTGTCTACTTTTCTCATATATTCCTCCTAAGACTTATTTAGAGATGGATTACATAAAGAATCACACACCAAACTATTAATCATCAACACAAAATACAGATCCAAAACATGACAAATTATCACCACCCACAGAATGTGGGCAGGTTTAACACCGCTTCTGCAACAGCATCTAATTTTATCCATCAATGACCACAATGGTTATTTCCTGGCACTGCTATACCTCTTTACTTTACCTCTCATTGATTAACAGAGTAAATCCATTTGTGTTTTATGCTGGCAAGAGGTTGTGAATAAATGAATGCATATACTACAATGTTCTTCAGTGTTGAGGGGTTAAGTAAGTTCTAAATGACAGTGAAAGTGACCAGATGGCAAAAAATGAGTCAAAGCATTCCATGACTGCTCTGCATTTTAAACAGTTTTCTTCCATCTCGATTCTACTGTCTCTCTCAAAAAAATTTTAAGGGGCAAGCAGGACTAATTAGCATAGTGCTGCATTTCACAGAAGCCTGTAAACCTGAGTCATGAATATTTAGCGTGGGGGGTCCACAGAGACAGAAAGGAGGAATGGAACAGGATGTTTTTACTGCCTGCAATAACTGCAGCCATTGTGCATGAGCCCATATATGTAATAAATGCTAGAGACAGCCTCAACTTAACATGACTGAGTGTCTGTGGATGCTGGTTTATTGAACAAGTTTGTTTTAAATTCAATTTTAAAATTACTGGAATTGGTATTGGATTCTTTTTTTCAGCATTTGCACGGTAATTCTTCTACTTGAGAATTACGGTAGGGTTTAGGTCAGGTAAGGAAGGGGGCCATGTTATTATTCCTGCACCTTTAAGGCCTTTACTGGCTAACCACACAGTGGAGTAATTGGATGCATGCGATGGAGCATTGTCCTGCATAAAAATCATGGAGTTCTTGAAAGATGCAGATTTTTCCTAAAGCACTGCTTGAAGAAAATGTCTTCTAAAAACTGGCAGTAAGTTTGGGATTTGAATGAGTATCTTCAACTCGAAAAGGTCCAATAAGCTCATCTTTAATAATACCAGTCCATAGCATTACCCCACCTCCACCTTGATGGCATTTGAGTCGAAGTGGAGCTCTGTGTCCGTTACTAATCCAGCCATGGGGCCATCCATCTGGTCCATCAAGAGTCACTCTCATCTCATTAGACCATAAAACCTTTGAAAAATATGTATTCAGATATTGTCTTCAGATATGTCTTCAGATATTCTTGGCCCAGTCTTGACATTTCAACTTGTGTGTTAGTAGTGGTTGGGTTTCAGCCTTCCTTACCTTGACCATGTCGCTGAGCACTGAATACCTTATACTTATGGGCACACCAGGTAGGTTGCAGTTTTGGAACATGACAGCATTAGATGATAATGAGTTCCTGGTCACTTCATGTTTTATTCTTCTTCAATCTTTGGCTATTAATTTGCCAAAAAAAGTATTTTTCTCAACATGCTTCTTTTGACTTAGTTGACTATTTGCAACAAAACAATTGATGGTTCTGTGCTCATGCCCCAATATGCTAGCAATTTCAACAGTGTTGTATCCCTCTGAAGGACTTTTTACATTTTTTGACTTTTCAGAATCAGGTAAATCTCTTTTTTGGCCCATTTTGCCTGAGGAAAAGATGCTGCCTAATAATTATGCACACCTTGATATAGGCTGTTGATCCCTTTAGGCCACACCCTCCCTCAGTACACAAATACACATCATGTGATATGCTTAAATCCAATAGGCATTCAAGTTAATACAACTTGGAGTTGGAAAATATACATATAAATGATAATATGGTCAAATAACTCACTTGCCTAAAGATTGTGCACACAGTGTAAAGAGTTTATAGAAAAAGCTGGAATCTTTAATATTTAAAAACAATGTTTTGGTAGATTGGGCCAAACCCACATAAACAGTGCACATTGCCTTCTGGTTTCTGCATACAGAAGGTGTCTTTAAGCTGTCATTACCAATAAAGGTTTTTCTACCAATGGTAGTATGCAAGCTTCCATGATATGAATGCTGGATCGAAATGCTGGATGTGTGTTGTATGTTGTGTATGTTGTGATTACTTGTAAGGATATATTTATAATAAGGTTTTTATGATAATGTAATTTTCACTCTTTCAGTAGTTTTGCTTAATGCTTGGTTACTGCTGGACTACAGTCCTAGTTGTTGTCATCATAACTTTGTCATAATTAGAAGACACAGTTAGCATAAGGGATATCAGTGAGGTTAGGTTTCCTTAAGTCATTGTTACCCTCAAAAAGGCACCTTTAGGTTAATTATAACCAAAATTGTATTTTCACATTACAAGTGAAAGGTTCATGTCAATAGCCCCATAATAAATTATATATTATATTATTCAATACTAATTTTCAATAAAATTATTTCCCTGCTATATTTTTATAGTTCACTTTATATAAAGTGCACAGTCATGTTGAAAGAGAAAACACCTGCCTTGAAGTGTTATCACAAACCTGGTAGCATGTTAAATATCTTTGTGTTGTGTAGCCTTAATGTTTTTCTAGCCCACAAGCTAATAATCAAAAAGAGATTACACTTATTTTTGTCTGTATATTGTTGGGTTTAAAACATTTGATTTTACAAACATCAGCCTGACAAAAAAGCATTAAATTCGATCTCATTAGTTCAATGATGCAAAGGATCTCATGAGCATCAGATGCATATTCTGTACAGATTCTGGGACATGCTTGAAGGCAGATGAAAACCTGCAATTGTCAAATAATCACCATAAAGTGAAGCCTCAGAGCTGCAGTGATATCATGTTTGGGTGAAATCCTCTCTAGACATGCTAATGGATTTCACAGCTGTGCTGATTTAACACACTGATGAGCTAGTGCTATGACAGAGTGAGTCTCCCCTCTCCATAAAGTTGGATGCACACACATCAGCCACAACATAAACCATTATTTACTCAGGCATCGCTCCAAAAATCTAGCCTGGCACTGTTTGCTGAGACTCAATTTTCCCCAGAGCTCTAGTGCCATGCTCCATAAGAAGAAGAAAAAAAGAATCTGCTGTCAATTTGCAAATGCTGCATGGAAGAGCATTTATCAAGTCTTCACCCATTCACTATTCCCAGTGGACATCCACCTACCTAATTTGCCTTGTATTTTACTGTTCTTTGACCATTAAAATCTTATTTCTAACCATTACTCCCGGATATTAAGAAAGTCAGGGTTGGCTGCAAGTGATCTCGATTTCTGTCACTCATTCAGCCTCTTAATCTAAAGTGGTTACTTTGTAAAGTATAACTTTCCCCTGCTAGGCTGATAAAGAACCAGGGAAAAAGTGAAACAGATTTGTCCTACTTTTGGGATTGTATCCTGAAGAAAACTACATTGGTTTTTATTAGCGAGTCATTTTCTGGAATTATTAAATTTTAGAAATAGCTTTAAAACAGCTATTTTATGATTTACACAAATATAATTTGCATTCAAGATTTGTGTTTATTGTGTCCTTTTAAATAACAGAAAATGGCTTTAAATATTTAGTAACCCTCCTGTAATAAAATGTTTCAATAAAACTGTAGGCTTTAAAATAATCATCAGGATTTATTCCTGATGACACAGTGATGGGTCCGGGAAGACTGCTCTCCATGGTTTTTCCAGTGTAGTAACAATTGACACTGGGCTGATCTTATCAGTATTAGTCATGGCCATATGAGCAAAAAAGTGTTGTTTTTAGTCTGGCAATTAGTGCAAGCAAGGAGAGACACACTTAACAGAATATAGACTCTCTAACTTCTGCTCATCTGATGTTGTAGACAGTGTGAAAAGCAGGGCATTTTCATTATTCTCTATCTGGTACTGCAAGCATGTCACCACCAAGGACAGCGTTATGATTTATTAGTTGGCAAGAATCCAGCAAAATGCAGGGTGAACCGAACAGAGGACATGACTTAACGTCATATGCCAAATCAATGATCTCTAATGAAATTCTCCACACAAAATTCCTGCCTCTCACAGCCAGTATAACATGTAAGTGGTGTTCTGCAAATATGTGGGCAAGTTGAGTCTAATCCAAAGATGAATTTGGAAAGAATTTGGGGGAAGTGTGGTTTACGCTTCTGCAATGCATTCATTAGAGGGTTCGATGTCTGCACCAAGCAACAGGACTGACAGAATCACTGAGCTACAGCAGTACCATATGTTCCTTTCCCTTCCAATTAGCGTCAAGTTTAAGTATAAATTGTCAAGCCTTAGCTTGTTTTCTCAACTCCTGCATACTACAGTAAAGGCATATAAGTCATGATGTCATTAAACATTTGTTTACAGAATGCTCAACATTTACATTGGAAAATACACTTTTAAATGATAAGGAAATTCAGTTGGAAGAATGAACATTGGATTATATGATGCAGAACTCAAGAGACGAACCCAGTGCACTCACAGCATGGACCTTTCCTTGATTTCCTCAGCCTTTTCTGGAGAGACAGCTCAGTTTCACATCCAGCAGACTTATGAGAGATCCAGATGTTTTGGCTTGCACTTTACTGTGTCCTTGCCTGATCTGAAGGCTATTTTCCTTAAAACACTCAGCGAGAAACCTCAGCAATATTGTAATTGTACAGATAATATAGTTTGCACCCACTAACATTTTTGCATATTGGATTATCAGTTCTGGAAAAACAATACAGTTCTCTTAGTCCTGGCTACACACATTCCCTGCTTTTCTACATAAAACATGCAATCAATTGCATTTTAAAATTAAGGCCAGCTATTTGGCCTTGACCCATGTAATGTATTATACTAACTAAAACCATCACTGTGGTTCATTTTACTACTCAACGTATGTTGTGTTCAGGGCTTAAAAAGTGGCATTTTTAAAATGATATAAATTAGATATAAAATATACATAATGAATTTCTAGTTATATAACCTTTGTAAAGTTAAATAACCTTTGTAAAATTAATCTAGAACCAAATATAATGCTAAATTAAACACATGAAACACAAAGACAAATATAAATCTTGCATATTCACATCACGTCAAGAGAGAGTGCTGTTTTTTTACTTTTGTCCAGGGCTCTATGGGGTACATACCATGTTATTCTTTAAATACATTATACTGCATCTGCAAAGTATAGTAAACCTTCAGAGCTAAGTTTACAGAGTCCAATGAATATATGGTTATGATTAGGATTTTACCTCATTAATAAGTTGACATTTGACCCTGAGTTACAATTTCTGAAACGCTACAATTTTGAATGCTTTTTATTCATATATAATCTGCAATACGCACAAATAGTCTCACTTACAGCTCATTTGTGGTCAGAGTGAAATAAGAGGATTTTTCCCTGAAGGACACGCTTTTATGGATTAGGATCCATCGTCATTATTCATAGAACAATGGCGTGTACATTTATTGCTACAGCTGAATATCAAGACTACATTGTCAACAAACACAACATAAGCAGCAATAATGAGTTATAAAATTATTATTAGGAATACTAATATTTGAGAATAAACCATGTACAGTATATAATGTATATTGTGGCACATTAAATCATGATGTAAACCAAAAAAATAAAGATTGTAATTTTAATAATGTGAAGTAAGTAGTGCAAATACAGGCAGTTTAATGTACACAGATTTAACTGGTGAATAACAACACGATCATTTTGGTGGGTTAAGTCATGTAAGTAATGCTGTAGCCATAAATATGATGCATTTTTAGTTAAAGACATCCACATGTGTACAATACATACTTGAAGGTTTTTTTAAGGGCCTGGAGAAAGAAAGTTTTAGACAATCGTTTGTCAAATTGAAATAAGTATGATTAACTCTCAGACATTTTTTCTGTGTAATATGTGTCAGAATGCACTGACTGTTCATCTTATATAACAGTTACATTTTGGGAGACCACATACAAAAAGATAGAAGATCTCTTCTGCTACTGTATTATTAACTTTACTAGATCTCAGGAGTAAAAGGCTGGTCAAAAGGTTCCATATTCTGTTTAGGCTTCAGAAGGAATTCTGTTTAAATTCCAGTGTATATAGGATGTAATACCAGAAGGTAAGGGCAAGGGCAAGGTTGTGGTTCTAAATGATTCAGCCTACACTGAATAATCTCTAAGGTGCAGTTTTGTGTGCTGTCCAGCACATTCATAAAAAGATCTGCCCATTCCTGGACTTTCAAGATATTTAAGTCCAAGGCTATTACCTGGAGACAAATCAGGTATTCTTCTAAAGTTAAGATGCGACCAAAATTTTCTTATAAATTTCACCAAATCTTTAGCACTGCAATTGAAATGGCTAGATAACTTGAGTTACCAGAAGGGACCTTGGAGCATTCTGTATATACTTAGCTCTAGAAAACATACAGCAGAAAAAAATACATTTTGAACATATTAATATTTCTCAGTTAATAAATTTCTAATGGGGTGATATTTTCACCAGATTTTGATAACAACCGAATAATGTAATAAAGTGGAATGACAGGGGAAAATATGATCAAACACATGAGGAAATGATCTGTATGTTGTGATTATTTGTTAGGAGAAATTTTACTCAAACCATAACTCTCACTCTCCATAACCATAACAAAAGTACTTTTGTTCAGTGTAGATCTATGGCTGTACTAGAGTCTTAGTTTTTGTCATCATAACATTTTCATAATTTGAAGACACTCACAATTAGCATGAGGGATGCCAGTGAGCTTAAGATAAGGAGTCAGGGTTTCCTACTATTAAGAACAAACCACAGTTTCATTACAGAAGAGGCTAGAAAAAAACAGAACGGATCTCCTCAAAAATGGACAACCATATGTCACAATACATAAAACAGCCATAGAGGCAAAAGGCAGTTTGAGACTTAGAGGAGCCATGATAGTTTTGGAAGCAGCAATACTTTTCTGTGGAAAAAGAAGAAATTTGGATTTCTGGTGCTTTCCCTCATAAAGACAGAAAAATTTTAAATAATTTCCAATACCATGCAGTTTTTATTCATCTAACTACCACTATTAAATCAGAAATGATCTCATAAAGAATATTAATAGCCATGTATTAGTAGCCATGTGTGAGTTTGGAAATAAAAATAATTCCCTACTTAAATAATACCTAATCTGTGGGTGTCCTGACCAGACGGGAACTTGAAAAGGGAGATTATGTAATTATTCAGAGAATAGATTGACTACATTTGGTAACAGTAGAACCAAAAAGTTCTGGACATCTGTAAAGTAATTAGGAATTTACATTGAATATGTAAATAAGGTAATATACTAAGCGGTTTTGTACCTTTTTTCCTTTGTTTGCTTTACTCTATTTATACTTAGATCTAGTGACATACAAATGTATAATATGTTAAATAAGTAATTTTGTAACCAGCAGTATACTACATTTTAAATATGGGAGATTGATCAGGCTCTGAGGTGCCACAATACTGTGCATATTTAACACTTTCAGTATAGAATCAGAGAGGAAATAGTTTTTTTTTTATTTTTTATTTAGTATAATAAACACACACACATATATATATATATATATATATATATATATATATATATATATATATATATATATATAAACCAGAGAAACCCAAGGTAACCCTTGCGGGCACGGGGAGAAGGGAGAACCTGGAAACTCTACACAGATTGGGATTCAAATTCGTTGCTAAGATGCAAACGTGCTAACCACTAAGCCACTGTTTCACCTGTCTTTGTTTTATATTTTCTGTAATCTGGACTGCCTTTCATGCAGAGTAAACTTGTTGCGATCTCCATTTTAAAAGCTCATGGTCCTTTAGCTCAAATGTGTAGCATTGGGGTAGCCAAACTTTTCTATATGCCATCTTTGTAATTTATTGTTTATTTTATGTAACACAGAGTGTAGAATGATTATTGTTATTCACCTATTATTACCTAATCAATAGTATTTTTTAATCCCAAAATGTTGTTCAGTTTGATTAGATACAGAGAATGTTTACAATTTTCTAATTTAATCACAGCACAGTCAAACAGAACATGCATCTACATACAACTACACAACTTAACAACTAGAGAATCCAAAAGGGAAAACATGCCAAAGTCAACACTGACAGTAAGTGGCACCTGCCATCTGAAACTGCATTGTGAAGGACCTCCATTATTCATCTTGCCCTGTGGAAAGATTTAACCTGGAGTCCCTGTAAATGAATGTCATGTTCCTGAATGCACAGGATAAAAATATGTAGATATACTTGCATGGTGTTTCTGGGTGATCTCCTTTATGGCACCCACAGTTTATTAAAAAAAATAATGTTTTAGAGCATTACATTTTAATATTTTACATATCACATTTTTTTAGTTGTCTAAGATAATATGTTTATATTCTCTTACTGCTCATGTCTAAACACTTGTGTCCAGAATTGTCAGTCATTCAGTATATAGTTTTTAATTCTCAATAGGTTGTATGCTTAGTGTACCAACATATATTAGCAAAGGCATACGATCCTAAAAATAATATTTGCTACTTGAAGTACTGTGCAAAGCTGTCAATTCACTGTTACTGTTCCGAGAGGTTGCTAACAATTTTTTTTTCTCTCAAAGTGTATACTAAGACCTTATAAATGCACAGACTAGTGGCACCACATTATGTTAACTATTAAAACTTAGAGCGAAAGTCTATAGCCATAGCCTCCATTTTTATTTACAGACATTTACTACAAACGCTTTATTGTCTCCTGACATATTACAAGATCACACCCATCTCCATGAGACCAGACTTCCACTAAATCACATGACTTATTTCCTGAAATCAATCAAACATTTGATCTGATTTGATGACAATCTAAATGAAATAAATCACTAAAAATAAACATAGATTTTCTTTTAGTAATATCAGGCATAATATCATGCTTTTTTATTTAGCAATGAAGACACATACACACACAAACACACACACAAACACACACGCAAAGGATCAATCCGCTCACTGAGAAAATATATCCGATTTCACAAGGCATAGAACTCAGGCCAAAAACCCACTCTCACTGTAGCCAGAATGGAAAGACCATGATTGTGACTTTACACATAATGTGGGAATTTAAAGTGTATTTGTCTAGAAATCAGTGAAAAACAAAAGATTAAGTACTGACTAAAATATGGCTAGAAAAAGTCATATCCCACTATCTTTATGATAGCTTTCATCAATTATAATGAGCATAACAGGAACTCTTTAAGATGTGCACATTTATATGGAAATATTAAATGTCTTATTTTCCTTTGCTTTAATATGGGTTTGGGCAAAGGTTTAGCTCAGTAACTGTGGTTGCCTGCTGGTCTAGACATTAGATCATGCATTGCACATTCCTTCACCGTGAACCCAAAAGGTTCAATAGTTAATACACATGACCATAAGCACACCCCCCAAACACACACCAGAATATCCTGAGGCATTAAATAAACACATAAAAGCACTTGTGCAATAATCTCTCTCTCTCTCTCTCTCTCTCTCTCTCATTTTTGCTCACTCTTTCACACATTATTTCTCTCCCTTCCCCCATCTCTCTCTTTTGAATGTGGTCACTGTGGTTGCAAGACAAGTAAGTCCTGCATAGCAGCTTGCACAGTTAAATCATGGAAAACACGTTCCATGCAGAGTCACAGGTTTATAAATAAAATGTATTGCCAGGCATAGATGGATGAGACCTGTTTTCCAGTCAACAAGTATTTTTGCACGCCACTGTTATTGCTCAAATCTGACTCCTGTGCCAACAGTCATAAAACAAATCAACCATCCTGGAACAGCCTTACCATCAAGCCTCATGCCACTACAATGCTTACCTTGAATCTTCTCTAGTTTCTTTACATTTTGCCTTCCTAACTCTGCTTCTTTTCTCTGATATATCAACAAGATGAGTTGTTTTCGTGTGACCATCTCTAGTTTTAATAGCCCCCATAAATCTCAGAAGGTTTACCATGGCTTAACAGAGGAAAAGTCAAATTCATCATTCCACGCTTCTGGAGCCCTCTGTCAAAACATGATGTAGGGTCTAAACCTATTACTTCTTTAATCTATATAGCATAACGTACGTGTATGTGCCACTGCAAGCAGATCTTATGAGGAAATGTGGACTGGTCTGGTAGCCAAATAATCTCCTGTTAATCCTGTTTTGTTAATTTTTTTTACCATTTGATGGTGTAATCTAACGTCTCTTGATAATTGCTATTTATGAGAATGCAATACTTAAAAACAACATTACAGCCATGCTTCCACGATTCATTAATAAAAAATGCTATTGTAATAAGAAGGTGAATGTCCATAATAAACAATTTCATTCAAGTTAAGGTACAGTATATTCAGAACAACAGTACTTGTATTGGAGTAATAGCAAGGAGGAGTTGCACATGAAATCTTCTATAGGCAAATTATAGATAGCAATCAGGAGGAGTCAAAACATAACATGGGATATGATAAGATATAACAAAGAGCTTAAAGAAAACATTGTTTCAGTCTTAACTAATGACAACAGAAGAACATTTCTCAAGCAGTGAGAATCAATAGTTCTCTAGCCATCCTGAGTAATATTGATCTCATTAAGAGAAGAGTTCCTGAAGCTCGGCAGCTGGGCTCAATTTATCCTGCCTTGTCTGCAATCTGTGCTTTGCACTTTGCTGTCATCCACTGCGACAGTGAATGAGATTGCACAGGTAAAACCTGTTGCACTTTAAAACTCTAGCTTACTGTTAGACTTAAGCATTTTTTCTTATATCTGACACTTTAAGAAACTAATTGTTTATAAATTAACCAAGATTTTCTTGCATGTTCCAAAACCTAGTTTATTTACTTATTTTTGTATTAAATGTTTTTATGATTTAATACTTCATTTGGGTCTTGATTAATAATTTAGGAGCTTTAATACTTTTGTGTATTGGTAACTGCCAGAATAAGATCTTATGCTCTGCAGTACAGGAATTCTATTTATGAACAATACATTTTAATATGTTTTCAAGTTATATTTAATAAAATTTTCTTTTTATTAATTACAAAATTAGAACTTACAGACTTAGAATAAGGTTTAGAAACAAAATTTCTTCTTTTAAAGGTACATTCACAGGACCTGGCTAATTTTAAAGACTATTCAATATTTTTTGAATAGTTAACTTGTGATTGCTAACTAGCTAACTATATACTATATTTATAGACCATTTCTAAAAACAACTATAATGCTAAAGATTTCAAACATATATGGCATGAAATGTATAATTATTTATCATAATGCTTTTCAATATGGATGACTTAAAGTAGTTGATGTAGATGTGGTAGAATGATCAGTTGATCATCATTAGTAGAATGATATACAAAAATTATATAGAAAACACAAAAATTATTTAAAAAAAAAAAGATTATAATCTGGTATTAAGTCTAATGAAACTGGTGTAACAAGCTACACACAAAAAAACATTAAGTGATTAAAAGCCACCAGCTTGAGAAACAACCAGGGCATTTCCTCTGCCCAACTTCATTCATCATAATGTCTATGAACAGAGCAGGCCTTATAATGAGCAGTTCCTGTAGCTGGGCTTACTTGAGCAGCACAGGGAGCCATAAGGTGGTGTCGGTGCTTTAGTCACTATCAATCACCCCTAGCCAGGCAGATATATGCATCTTGACACTGTTATACTAGTCAACATTACACATCTGCACTGGTTACTGATTTAGTTTTTCACCAGACCCTTACAATAGTCATTCTTAATGGGTTTCTTATAGTGAACTACAAAGCATTCTAACTTATTTGGTCTAAAGATTTTAAATCATTTAACTTTTTAAGAGAACAAGTAATCTTGATATTTAAACACAAATATATGTAATAAATTATTTTATGATTTTTTGTCTGTTTTTTTGCCTGTATACTTTTAATATAATTCATTAATTCATCCATTATCTCCCGCTTTATACTCTAGTAGGGTAGCGGGGGGGTTCCCCATGCTCATCCAGGGGAGATTGTCTTGGGCGCTGGGCAGATAGACCCAGGACAGGGCGCCAATCCATCGCTGGGCACACACTCACTCACACACACACACACACACACACACACTCTATATGGGGAAATTTGACTTGATCCATGTTTTTGGACTGTGGGAGGAAACCGGAGAACCCGGAGGAAACCCACGCGGACACGGGGAGAACATGGAAACTCCACCCAGATGGGGATTCGAACCGGGAATCCCTAGCTCTGAGAGGCAAACGCCACCGTGCCACCCATTTTTAATATAAATTAAATCAAATTTGATAAAATAAATAATAATATGTTATATAAAATGACATTTTATAGGATTATATACCTGCCAACAGTAGGCCATGAAACTGAGGGGCATTTACTGGGTTATGCGCAAATGTTTATATCTGCCATTAGCTTTGAGACAGAGTAGAGGTAAAGCCCTGTGAAACCCTTGTAGTATAATAAAAAAATATAAATAATGAACAATTCATATTCAAATCATACATTTTTCTATATACAGCATTTTCTGGACCAATTCAGACAATGTGATTTTATTACTTTGTGTAGCTACTTCTTATTTCACTCAAGGCATGAATTTCTGCTCTCTTTATTAAGCCAAGAGTAAACAGAGCAGAAACTGTATCAAAAGCTTAGATTTACATCTTCTAGCACAAAACATTGTGCTGGTTGACTGGTTCTTGCCATGCACCGTGGTTCAGCACTAAAATGTGTTGCTTTAGCCTAAAGGTCTAAAGACAGCTTTCAAATATAACAAACTGCAAAATAACTTAACAATAAATAAATTCTAAAGTAAAAAAAAACTGCTATAGTATTTGTTTAGTCAAAATGTCTAGTAATTGTGATTTATAATATGCTGCTTGTGTAAGCAAATATATTGGTGTTTTTGAATGTATAAATGTTCATTCATATAATTCATATGTTCCAAACATATATGTACACATTTATTAGTGATACTGTGAGAAAAGAGGTAAAACCTTGTTTTAATGTAAGAGGAGAACAAAAGTCCATTTTAAATGGACACAACTAGTAATAGTAATGGGCAAATAAATGTGAAATCCAGGGCAACCAGCCAGCATTGCTTCAATTAATGCCCAGATTACCATAATGAACATGCAGGGGACTGTACTGGCTTAGTGCTAAAGTACAGGACTTTTAACTGAAAGCTACTATGTTGAAAAGCCAGAACTTTTAATTTTTTATCATCTATTATTAAATCTTATTAATAAGTCTTTAACTGCAACATTTGTAACTGTTAAATTAATGTCTTTGTGTAAGTTAACACTCACCTGCTAAAGATAAAAGTCATATGGTCAAAAATTCATAGAGACCTGGCCATCACACATTTACAAGAAAAGATTATTAGCCTTAATTAGCCTCAAATTGACTTGGTTAACTGCAGTAAGTACAAAATGATATGATGTAATTATGAATTTATAAACTCACATTTCCAAACTAAAACAAATAAAATGCTGCTAGCTACAGTACACTGTAGGTCTGTACAAAGTAAAATCATGTGGATAATGTTGAAACACATGTTATATTATTATATTTATATTATATGTTATAATATATTACACATATTATTGTTTAAGCAGCACATCAATGACACTTTTTTTGTATTTGGTTATAAATAATTTGACATTATTTGTATTTGGTAAGTACATCTTGAGATTTGTCATTAGTTGACAAAGTAATATATTGTTACACTTTTTAATAAGTGTGTTGGCTTTCCCACTTCAATACCACAGATTTGAAAATAGTGTTTACATTCATATACACTTAGCACTCTTTCCGGAGGGTTTTTATCAAGATTACTGCACTAGATAAAGAAAATTGGCTGTACTTCCACATTGTATTGACCCTGTATTGAAATACGGTATATAAGGCATTTAAATATAAGCTATTTTCCCATATATCATATATCATATTTAATAGCATCTAACTTCAGACAGAATGGAAAACATAAAATAAAAAAGTGCTAAATGCTAAGCATGCTTTAGGCCCTCCAGTTATTTTTTACTTAGATCATATATTATAGAAATATATTCAGCACAACAATTAGGACTATTTCACAAAAAATAAACGTTGAATATTTTCAAGTACCCACGGGCTGACCCATGTTACCAAAAGATTTGGTAGACATAAAGCTTAAAAGAAAATATATATCATTCACAAACTCTCTTTAGTTCAGTCATGTTATTGTTCATAAAATGTGTTCTTGATTCACTGGCCATACCTCAACTGTAGCATGTGTGGTGTAATAGACTGACTGTAATGTGCTCAGGCTGCCATGTCCATGTTAAATTAATCTGTGCTGCTTTTACATTGTGAATTATTATTATTATTATGAATACATTTAGTTTAATTTAATATATGAGCAGATTGATACAATTACTTAGTATGAAAAATATTTTAGCTTCATATAATTGCTTTTAGCTTTTTATATTTATTGTAAAGGATATGTTTGTATTTAAATGATGATTTTTTGATAAAACTATAGTAACCCTCTATATTATAATGTTTGTTGAGTTGATTGTTTAAACCATATATATATACATTATTTAGAATTGGGTTTATTCAAGTTCACTAGTGTAGAGTAAGAGTTCATTGTACTCTAATCCTGCCTAGATAATGAGAAACTGGAATGTGGAAACTGGAATTGTGGTTTTTTTTTGCCCACTATCTTTCTTAAAATAGCACTAGATCACAATCCCATCAGCAACATTATATTGGCCAGGCAGTGTATGTATTTGATTGTTTAATTGTTGTGCTTATTTAAATTACAGCTTGCAGTCTGCAATTTTTCTCCGTTATGGTATTTATGCATGCAGTTCAGATACAACAGCCTTATCAAATCGGCCCACATGGATCATTTCACTTAAATTGAACTGACTTCTAAAATATCACAAGCAGTTGTAATTAGTAATTTAATAAAAACAGTCAAACAAACATACTTTATACACCATAGTTGATGCATCGTGTTGTTTTAATTGATCAGTCTACAATTTATTCGTTGTTACTCATATGGAAAAAAACCCACAAAAGCAGCCATTCTGTAGGTAATGTAAAAATAATTGTTGTGCTTGGTGTTTTTTTATGTTTTAAATTTAAAACAGTCTTGATATCATAAAGAAAGCAGTTCCAGAATTCTTGTGTACTCTTTTAAGTATAGAAAGAAACAGGCAAAGAGAACATTCTGCAATGTAGCTTTAAGGCTGCAGATTTTACTGCATAATCACTATTGTAATGGCCAGGGATAATGTTGCACTTTTTTGCCCTCCTGAAGAGCAAACCACTAAAACATTAATGAAGAAACACTACAGTGACAGAGAAAATCAGTCTAAACCATTTGTTTCTAAGCAAATATATGGGAATGAATACTTTGTATTTATAATTTTTGGTAATTGTAACATCTGATATAAAAAGACATCCCCAAAGCAATCCACCACAACCCATGAAAAATTCTGAAGATGCAAAAACCATATCAAACCTTTTAACTCACAGAACTCCAAGGATGCAACAAAATTGCCTATATAGGGTTTTATTTTGTGGCATGCCTCAGTAGTGAGTAATCTTTCCTAATGCTAGCAGAATTACAGAGGCAGTTAGGCTTACACCTCATGCTTTCTTGCTGTTTTTTCCCCTCATCCAAAAAACTTCAATGAAGAAAAAATGGTGTATTCTGCACATTTGTTTCATCATTCTCCAGGTAAAACTAAGCATCCAGGTAAAACTAAGCATTTGTCTGTTGCATAATCACCTATTTTCTTTTCTAGTACATATAAGAAAATACATGCATACATCTGACCCATCCCTAATCAAAAGGAAAAGAAAACAGTTGTCAAAATCTCAAATTAATTAAGATTAACAGTATCCAAGGAAATGCATGAGTGGTGTTACTAAGCAACCTGTTATTTTCCTTGTGAGTAGGATCCAGATTTGTGGCAGGTACATGTGTAGATCAGCCTTAACATACTGATCCATTCTGCTTAATGGTGTACTCTGACTAAGCTCATCTCATTCAAAGGTACTGTTAGTAAATTAACAGACTTTCAACTAATGAATTTTGACATTATTTTTTGGTATGCAAATGACTAGTAAATTTTACATAAATGTAACAAAAACATGAAATAAATTAATTAAACAATCATTTTATCAGAGAAACGACACTTTCTTTACTATAACAACACTACTTCTCACTATATTAAACTGGGTCACAGACTAACAAGAGCTGTCATATAAGCTCCTCTGACATTTTTATTCCTTGAAGCACCCAGAGGGAAAACAGTCATGTCTGAGTTGGAGGGCTCGTTTGAAACCTTGTATTTTTAAAGGAAGTTTAGTGATGTGTGCAGTCAATACTTAGGACCAAAGTAGCTTTAATTTCCTACACATATATTGGCACCCCGGGTAAACTTAACATTACTAAATACAGACTACAGACTGTAAAAATTAAAAACAGACTTTAAAAATTACACATTTGCAATTGTTATTCACCATAGCAATTCAGACAGCATCAGGCTTTTAAAAGAAATGACAAGTGACACACTGATTATTGAACATGACGTCCCAAAACACACCCATTAACTATGTCAACATAATAGTAAAGACACAAAGACACACCCTAAATCAATCTGCAAGGTGCGTCATTGACAGCTCGCTAAAAACCCGCTATAAAGCCCCTTGAGCCATGACTGGTTGTAATGAGTATATAAACCTCCGCAAGATCCCCAAGTGTAAGTATGTCAAATATTGTGGTAATCAAAGCAACAGTGTGGATTTGTATAAGGAACACACACAGACTTTTGACTTCATATATAGAGAGATTATATTACTTTATTACTAAAACAAGAGTCATTCAATCATTTTATCTGTGTAAACCACAGTTTTTTTTTCCCATGCCATAACCAACACTGACAGTCCTATAATACCACAAAAGTGGACTTAGGAAATAAGTGCCAAAAACTGTGTAAATATGTTAAATTATTTGTTGAGTAATGTTGAGTTAAATGCTAATTTTATGATAAGATTAAATGTCTTTCGTTTTTTTGGACTATTAATAAAGAGAGGTTGTTAAAAATATTTTAAATCAAAGATTAGATTGTTTTTTATTTGTGGTTTTTATGCTCATCTCTATGCCTCCTTTTGTGTAGTGGCTGTAGGACTAAGTAAATGTCAGACGTGTCAATAAGTTAATGCAGCCCAGGTATACAAAGTACTTTCAAGGTGTAACACAGAATTCAGTGTGCATACCAAATACTATCATCTGAGGCCTGAGCAATGATTTTCCACCCACCTCAACCTTGGTAAAAAGAGAAAGTGCTGCAGACTACAGATGATTCATGTTTTTTCCACACTCATAGTTATTACTCCGGCCCTTTCAGGTCATATCAATTCCCACAGCAATCTTGGTGAAAAGAAGTAGTCCAAAGATTAGATTCTGCCCATGATACATTCCCTACCCAAGCACAATCAGCACTGACATAGCCATAACTGCTCAAATGACTGAAAACAGAGCCTGAATGTGTGAAACAATATTTTGTTTTGAAGGTAAGCTGAGGCTTGAGCCAAATGCAAAAGTGGATTCAGCTCATATCAGTTATCCAATTGAGCAAATTGGAAGGCAAATGCAGACCAGCACATTTCCCTGATTACGAAGCAAGCTGGCTAGAGAAATCACTTCATCTGAGATGAGATGAAGCTGCTAAGTTCATCATCACCTCCAGCTGCTATGGGAGCTATGCTGCTATAAGTGTGGAGTATTAATCAGACAAGGAAGAGCTGGGTTCTAGTATTTCTGTATATGACCTACAGATTTTCATCAGGTCACTCCTCCCACATTTGCTTTTTTTGTCCTTGAAGCTACAGAAGAAAATATATCTGAGATGCTCTTGAAAAGACTGCATAATGCACAGCCAGTCGTTAACAATTATTATAAAACACAGTTAGCTGACTGAGTTTTCACAAAAATTTCAAGTGGTTGAATGGTCCCCACAGACTTCACTCCATTATCTAAAGCAATTCCACAAAATAGGGAACATTTTGTGCTCCACGTATGTCTCACTTAGGAAGGAACTCCCTCACAATCTTTCATAGAAATGAAGTGGCAGACTAATGCTTACCTTTTCTTTCCTTTGTTCCTTCAGAGGCAGAAGAAAACAAAAAATAATCTGTCTTCTTTTCAATTGAAAAAAAATCCTTTCTTTCCTGTTGGAACCCATTTCTCACTGTCACCATGCCACCAGACTTTGGACACAGTGGGTTTTAGGAGTTGGTTGAAAACAAACCTTGATGTGTCCTGGAAAGGGCCTTCCACTGAGCTTAGTTATAGTTCTCCTCAATGTGAGTCCTAATCACAACATACAGCACTTGCCAGGGGAAACAGCAGGGCTCAGATACAATAATCCCCCTTGCCTTACACATCACCGCTTCCTCTATGCACCTGCACTCACTGCTGCTTGCTTTTACATGCAGCATGCAACCCCAAGCCTTAACCTTCACACAATAAGGGCAGACTGTAAATCACACAAAGAAGCAGGGAAAATGCAGCTGAGCCATTGACAGACCCGCAGAGAAATCAAAATGTTTCTTTTTATTAATTTACTATTGTTGTGAATTCATGTTTCTACATAGCATTAAACTGTCAGGTACACGTAATTAAGTCTTAGAGGTAAATTGAATGCTAATATTCATTCATTCATTCATTATCTTCCGCTTTAGCCTCTATTAGGGTCACAGTGGGGTTCTCCATGCCCATCCAGGGGAGAACGTTTCGGGCGCTGGGCAGATACACCCAGGACAGGGCGCTAACCTATTGCTGAGCACACACTCACACAGACACGCACGTATACAAACTCTATATGGGGCAATTTTGAGAACTCAACTTGTTCCATGTTTTTGGACTGTGGGAGGAAACCG
Source organism: Corydoras maculifer (assembly GCA_019802435.1). NCBI lineage: Eukaryota > Metazoa > Chordata > Actinopteri > Siluriformes > Callichthyidae > Corydoras > Corydoras maculifer. The sequence goes on along the minus strand of JAFMOD010000554.1, from coordinate 665,255 downwards.
GAGAACCAGGAGGAAATCCACGCAGACACGGGGAGAACATGGAAACTCCACCCAGATGGGGATTCGAACCATGAATCTCTAGCGCTGAGAGGCAAACGTGCTAACCACTAAGCCACTGTGCCGCCTTAAATGTTAATATTATGCGAATAATAGATTATGTTAGTATTAATATTATGGAATTGTATTAAATATAGTGGCATGGTGGCTTAGTGGTCATCTCAGCGCTGAGGGTTCAGTTTCGAATCCCAATCTGGGTGGAGTTTCCATGTTCTCCTCGTGTCCTTGTGGGTTTCCGCCGGGTTCTCCGGTTTCTCTGGTTTCCTCCCACAGTCTAAAAACATGGATTCTAGGTAAAGTGACTGCACTAAATTGACCCCATATAGTGTGCATGTGTCTGTGTAAGTGTGTTCCCAGTGATCCTGGCATCCTGTCCTGTGTGTATCTGCCCAGCGCTCAAAACAATCTCCTCTGAATGGACATGGGCAATCCCCCTGCAATCCTAGTAGAGGATAAAGTGGAAGAAAATGAATAAATGAATGAATGAAAAATTATAAAATATAATATTTCATGAAATATTGAATGATCATGCGTGACGTGTGTGAGTTCTTCATCCTGTCATAATAGCATGTGGGCCTACTGCAGACTTTTAACTTAAAAAAAATTATATACATTTGTTAAAAAAAATAGACATTTTGTGTGGAGTTCTTAGTAACAGAATTAAACAAAACTCAAAACAAAATAAAAAACTTTTTTTAGGGCCTATTCATGCAAAAGCCTTCTAGTTCTGTGAGATTCATATCTAGTATCATATACATTGTTTTTAGTAGATTATTCCACAGATTTCATCTTTAGCTTTTTTACAGAGCAATCTACCTACAAATTTAGGGGCGGCACAGTGGCTTAGAGTTTCCATGTTCTCCCCGTGTCTGCGTGGGTTTCCTCAGGGTTCGCCGGTTTCCTCCCACAGTCCAAAAACATGGATCATGTCAGTTGAGTTCTCCAAATTGCCTCATATAGAGTGTGTATGCGTGTGTGTGTGAGCGATAGATTGGCGCCCTGTCCTGGGTGTATCTGCCCAGCACCCGAAACGTTCTCCCCTGGATGGGCATGGGGAAACCCACCCCAATATCCCTAATATAGGATAAAGTAGAAGATAATGAATGAATGAATCTACCTACAATTTTAATGTTCTCTGTAACAGTTTTTAAAATGCATCAATTTGATTTAAATATTCAGGTCATTTCTATGCAGGTCTAATTGAGGAGTAGAACCAAAGCCAAATTCTCATATTGGTCTTTTTCAGTCATGAGGGAGGTTTGATTTCCATTTTAACTAGCAGCTCTTCCAGACATAACTAACTACATTACCTATGAGCAGCAACATAAGATGCGCTAAATGTAAGTGACGTACTTAGGATGGAATCAGAACAAAGTAGAGTGACAATATTGTAATACTATGTATTGCATAGATCTCAGGCTTTGTTTCACATTCGCTTTCTATTACAACTATTGCTATTGTGCCTTTTGAACTGAAGTGTCACAAAGCAAAGACGGTCTGACAGACATTTCTCTAACCTCAAGACACAAAACATATTTAACTTCTTTTTAATAAATTGTGTTATGAATTGTCAACTGGGTAATTCATTTAAAAACACTTATTTTATTGTACAGTGCATTTATTTTTGTTGTATACAAAACTGACATAGAGAAAAAATCTCCAATGAATTTTAGCACCGGTTAATTGATTTGACCACTTTAAATATTAAATTGTGCTTAGAATTTCTGTAAAATTGTAAAAATGTTTACACTGAATGTAAATATGGCAAATGTAGCTGCTTTGTATGTATCAATTTTTAAGAGTAAAAAAAGATTTATAATGATTTTTTTATATAAAAAAAACTGGAGGGATGATTGCACAAATTTGGTAGGCACACTGCAGTTTGACTGGTGCAATCAGCTGTGACCACACTGGATCCCCTCCCCCGCACCTCACATGATTTAGCCTTATGCGAATGTGTTTTAAGCACAACCAACCACCTTTATTCCAGCAATGAGAAGCAGCCAATTGCTTTTTCTGATTGACTTTCTATAAATATATTTAAAAATTGAATTAACCTGATTTCAGTGTCATCACAAAATGTGACCTCTGCATCACGAGTGCACATTCATATCTCCTGTTGTACAATACAACAAGACCCTGGAGAAACAAAAAACAATGAGCAGCTGCATCCAAACTTATTCTAATCTGGCTTTATCTCTGATTATCATGGATGATAAATGAACAATCAGATATCCAAGAATCTGATGCAGCAACACTAATGATGCCAAGCTTAACTAATCATTGAAGGTAGTTTGTATGGCATGCAAATATGAGTAAAAATAGACCAAACATTGAATATAACATATTTTTGTCTGAAAGCTGTGGATCAATATGGCTTTTTATATGGAGGGAGCCAAAACAGGAAAGTAAGGTTTTACTGAATTTTATTATTCGTGGTTGACCTATTGGGAAAAGGAAAAACACATACACAATACACACACAGCAGTTTTAAATTTTTATCCAGCTGATATTTACACTTTTGCTTTAGTTAGTTGAGCATGAAAGAGAAGTGAAAAATGTTAATGAGAACACATTCTGTTTAAAAAGAAGGCATGTATCTGCAGAGCTGTAAGCACGTATAATTGGACACCCTTCAGATCGATAGAAAACACAGCTGGGCTTTTAAAAAAGATAAGGCCAGCAGGAGGACATAGGAGTTTCATAGCTGAATTAACATTTTTTAAAAGACCTTAAATGGTCAAATGCAAGATACTTTATTAAAATGTCATGGCAATTACCAACAATAATTTAATTTAATTGGGCCTGTTATTAGTGATGCTGCTTTACAACATGGTTGCATTTAAAAAATGCAAATAAAAAAGTACTATGTAAATTATAAATAAATGAATAAATTAATATACTAGGAAACTAGAACTGCAATTTATAATTTATAATTAATTTATAAATATTGTTGTACTATAAGAGATTAGCATTTTATGATTTCCTATGGTTTTTGACTACATATTTTAGTAAATGGGCCAATTAAATTGATAGAGCAACTGAAATAACAAGCCTCATCTCATCTCATTACACTACTTTTTAATCCTCTACTTGGGTCATGGGGTTTCTGTATGCCCATTCAGGAGAAAATGGTTCAGGCGCTGGCAGATACACCCAAGATAGAGCACCAATTTACCACTGAACACACTCTCACTCACACACAGTTGCACACACACCAGATAGGGGCAATTGAGATATGGGCAATTTAGGGCAGCAAATTTACCTTTAATCAATGTTTCAGTACTTTGAGAGGAAACTAGAAAATCTGGAGAAAATCCATGTGAAAAAGGGGTCAACATGGAAACTCCACCCAGAATCCTCAGTGCTGAGAGGCAGATGTGCTAACCACTTTGTCACCATTCTGCCTAAAGTATTAATTTCAACACTTATATACCTTTAGCAGCAATGACTTTGAGAATTTCGGATCCACTCTACTTTATAATTTTCATTTCATTGTTCTTTTTAGGCATTTCTGTATATATGATTAATCATTCATCATTTTATTTGAGCTGAGGTCTTGAATCTGACTGGACCATTACAAAACTTACATTTTTTCAGTTTCCAAGTTTATGCTGTAGATTTGATGGGGTGCTTGGGATCATTGTTGCATTGTCTTGTTGCATGACCCATTTTCAGCCAGGCTTAAGTGAATAGATGGCATCAAATTTTGCTCATAAATACATTGGTACACATAATAGTTTATGGTCAACACCATGGCTGCATGGTGCTCAGGTGCTGTGGTGCAAAATGAGCTAAAATCAATGCCCCTCAACTAACATACTTAGGTTGTATGATGTGTTGTGCTACAATGGTGCAGTGTATTATTGCCATTTATCAATAATATTTTGTTTTCAACTGCTCAAAGGATATTGTTACAAAACTCTTTTGGTTTGTTTAAATGCAAGTTTGCATATTTGGTCGATTTTGCTAAAATGCAAATTGAGGCTGGATGAATCTGAGATCTAGTTGGGTTTTTTGCTGTTGATATTGCATGGTCTGACCTTTGGATAAATTTGCTGGGACATTTCTTTTGTGAAGATTGTTAGTTGTTTTATGTGTGATTATTCTTTAGCACTGTAAAATGATGCCTTTTAAAGTGTTTGGCAATGGTCATGTCATGTTACATTTTTTCAGAGTGATTGACAGCAACAGTTGCTTAGATCTTAGATCATTGCTAATGCCTTTTCTCTTTGGCTTTGTGCTAACACAAACTTCAATGCTCTAGACCAGCAAAATGCCAGAACTTTTGCTTTAATAGAGATGGTCAAACTCACGGATGATAAGCATTTAATTAGCAATACCTGAATACTATTTCCTTTTCTATTTCAATAGATATATTAAGGATTTTTCTCCCACATGCTTCTTGTGCATTTTGGCTTTTATTTTTATGATGCTAGAGGAAATAGACTTTAGATATTACCTCAAACAAACAAATGAAGTACATAACAATACCTGTTCCAAAGAACTGTGACAAACATGAAAAACAACTATGCAGCACTGCACCCAAACATCCATCACAGACAAGTTACAATCAGTGCTCTGCAATTTATCCACCGTTTAGTCATTACAGGTTTAAAGTTAAAGTACCACAACCCACAGGTTTATATCAGTTATACACTGACCTTTGAAAAATGAAGCTAAATAAAATATATTTTATAACTGATTTACCACTCTTACATCAAGACAGTGAATGATTTAAATGGTGAATAACAGACTACTTATTCGTTTGTTTTTAATTTGTGCTCGTAAGATGTAAGTCACTAAGTTGTGCATCTGAGTCTGATGTTTTGAAGTGTAGTTCCTCTCTCCATGGTGCTGAAATTGTTTCCCAGGTGATGATGTCATTAAGGGCTTCCGCCATAGAGATGTAATTCAGTAGAGTCGCATTATTGCGTTCTATAATACATTAAAAATGGTACACAGAATAACGTGGCGTCTACTATAGTAAATGGGACTTACAGCGACTTGCCGCCACATTACATTTGTGGGTTAGTAATACAACCTTCCAATATAAGTTTATTTATAAACGACACGGTCAGTTCCTATACATCAGGGTTCTTATAAGGTTCTTTAAAAAAGTAAAAGGTCTGGTGGCTTCACATCCCTTACACATTTTTACATGTGATGAATCCTATGTATGCTATAACCCTAAAGAGACAAAGCCTTTCTCTGAACATTTTCTTAGTCAAAAAATATAGCGTCTTCTCTGAATTGGAATGAAAGTACACTAAGTGCACAAAAGTATTTAACCGTACCAACCTTTGCTTTTAACCTCTATTCTACTCAACAGTATATGACAAGGACTAACACAGCTCAACATTCCACCTTTGGTCCTTATCGCTGAAAGACTGATCGTTTAAACTGATCTTAATTCTACCTCAACAAGTAGCGTAAAAGCACGATGGCAGGATGGCAGAGGCTCGTTCCAGGAAATACAGGACGCTCTTCCTACACTTAAAACGTCTGCTTAATGAAGAGACGTGCTGCGTTTCCCGAGCTTAACTCCTCGTGAGGAGGACCAGCCAGGTTTAGTGTGGCAGCCGAGCATCGGGATGCAAGCAGAAAAAAATCACTGCAAGATCACAAAAGAGCATTATCAAACGATGGCTTCTTACCGTGGGAGAGCAAGCTCGCTGGAACGTGGATGTGACTTCCTACTGTAATCCGTGATTCAAAAGCTCGTTGCGGTTGCTGTCGGTGCCGTTGTCGGTGTTGGTGGTGGTGGTGGTGATCGTGCTGGTGCCGGTGGTGTGTGCGCTCCTCTAGCCGTGCTGCATCTTAGCGCCACAATCCGCTCCAGTTTACATTCAGCTCCACGCAGGCACACTGAGCATCGAGCACACAGCTCTCTCTCCTTTCTTTCTGCCAAAGCCCTGCACAACCGTGTCAAGTTTCACACAGCCTATAGGTAGAATCCCAGTACCCCAGGCTTTCCACTACGTGCAACTATATACACTTCAAATGCACGAACATTAGCCATCCCAAAAATGCATGCAGTGGAATCCCCACGTCCCACGTATCACACAGACTACAACAAGGGGGTCTCTATTCAGAAAACAGCTTTTCAAACAAAAATTCGAAATATATATCATAAATTTTAGCTTAAAGGTTGTTATTTTAAAGTGATTTTCAAACTCATTCAGTTTGTCATATTAGATTGCAGTTGAAGGTAAATTTAATTCGATTTAAAATGAAATTAATAGTAAAAAATGTAATATATTTTACATTAGTGGATATGTTAGTCCAGCGATGGATTGGCGCCCTGTCCTGGGTGTATCTGCACAGCGCCCGAAACGTTCTCCCCTGGATGGGCATGGGGACCCTCCCCCCCAAACCTAGTAGAGGATAAAGTGGAAGATAATGGATGTATGGATATGTTAGTCTGATGTTTAGGAAACATATGCATGAATAAAGATCATGAAAAATGTCTAGTTTCTCTTAGTCACACTGATAAATTGATAAGTGTTCTTTTAAAACTGGCCTACAATTTAGAAAACAATTGTAAATTAAATTAAATACTGTTTGAATGTATTATTACTTAGTGATGGACATATTATTAATAGCTTTGAAACTGAAACTGCTCATAATTAAAATAAACAACTAGACAGCAGTCTTGTATATTATCAGATTAAGTTAACAATCTTTTTTTTTTTGTTGTTGTTGTTGGTGTTTTGGTGTTTCTTAAGTTTACAAACCTACATATTGCCAATACCAAAACTTGAGTATAATTAAAAGGTTAAACCATTGTGAAAGTGTTGAAACTAATTGACAAAAGAACTTGAATATAGACCAATCACATATAATAAATGTAATGTAAATTTCTCAGCCTTCCTGGAGCAAAATGTTGAAAAACATTCTGGACAAGTTGTCAGTCCATTACAGGGCAGACACATTCATAAAAATATATATTTAGCAGGGTAGACAAATAGACACATTCATACATATTAATCTTTTAGTGTATAAAATATCCTAGGACTGTGAACGGAAAGCTATTAGCATTAACAAGACTGAAGCTAACATGTATTAGGGTTCAACTGAATTGGGTTAATTTTTCATATTTATCTTTTTTTTTTTTTACCAGTTTGCCAGCTTTAACATTTATCTACACATCAATATTTGACTCCTAAATTAATTAGAGTCAATAATATTGAGATATTGGAAGGATTTGATCTTAATGTTAATGCTATATATTTTACCTATTGTGAATAAAGAAGAGACATTTGACAATAATTGTTTTATACTACAGGTCAGTGACAAAGTGGAATCAATTCTGCAATTTTCTAAACTCTTTATGGGTAAACATAACATAGATTTAAACATTCTTTTAAAATTCAAAATCAATCTCTGTGGTAAGTTTGACATGATATATATATATATATATATATATATATATATATATATATATATATATATATATATAGACAAATATCAGCTGTAAGTGCATTTACATTATTTTAATAGCCATTGGCTATAGTTGGTTTGTTTTTGAGTTCAGAGCATGATATTTGAAAAATATTATATAAGATATATATATATATATATATATATATATATATATATATATATATATATATATATATATATATATATATATATATATATATATATATATATGTATATATATAAAATAAATATACAACACTCGTGTACTGTAAGTGAAAAGAAACGTTGAGCTCTTGGGGTAAAGAAAAGAAGTATTATCTGGTCTCTTTCTCCCCCTGCTGGCCGTCCAAATAACAAGAATTACAGTCACTTAACCAAACCTCACCCAGCTGATTAAAATTTGAGAACAATTTGTCAACACTTTTTTTTATTTTTTATTATGATGATGATATTTATTTAGGCGGCACGGTGGCTTAGTGGTTAGCACGTTCGCCTCTCAGCACTAGGGATTCCCGGTTCGAATCCCCATCTGAGTGGAGTTTCCATGTTCTCCCCGTGTCTGCGTGGGTTTCCTCCGGGTTCTCCGGTTTCCTCCCACAGTCCAAAAACATGGATCAAGTTAATTGAATTCTCAAAATTGCCCCGTTTAGAGTGTGTCTGTGTGAGTGAGTGTGTGCCCAGCGATGGATTGGCGCCCTGTCCTGGGTCTATCTGCCCAGCGCCCGAGATGTTCTCCCCTGGATGGGCATGGGGAACCCCACCGCGACCCTAACCCCCCCCCCCCCCCCCCCCCCCCCCCCCCCCCCCCCCCCCCCCCCCCCCCCCCCCCCCCCCCCCCCCCCCCCCCCCCCCCCCCCCCCCCCCCCCCCCCCTTTATTTATTATAATGATCAAAATTGAACTGAATCACTTCTTTGGCCGTAAAATGTAATGTATGACACTGTATGCTTTAGGCCTAGCATAACACTTCCTCCTCCACCTTCAGCTGACCTCTTCACACATTTTGGTTTCAGTACTTCCCCAGTTTGAGGACGGGCATTTTTTCCTATCAGATCCAAATAAATTAAAACTGCTTTTCTCACTAAAAAGTATTTTAACTACTTTTCCTCTGTCCACACAATACAATTCATATCAAATGTCACACCTTTTAATTCATCATGCTAATAAGAGCTTTGGTCACGGAAAATTTGTCTAAATGCTCCTAAACATTATTCCTGACACTATATGATGAAACAAATCCTGCAATTACAGCTGCAGTGTTAAACTGTTTGGCAATTTGGATTTTCAGCATTATCATGTCCTCTTTTGCATTTGTCTTTTATGGACGTCTTTCTTAAGGATATTGAATGAGTTTCTGACATTGCAAATATGCAATATTTTAGAAAGGTTTGGAAGGACCCATTGATCTTTTTATGGCTGATAGGGTCATCCACTATGGTTCAGCATTTTGCAAAGTTAGGAAGAACTGGAAAGATAGGCTGTTTGTGATAATAGGATTATAATAGGGGGCGGCACGGTGGCTTAGTGGTTAGTCTGTTCGCCTCTCAGCGGTAGGGATTCCCGGTTTGATTCCCCATCTGGGTGGAGTTTCCATGTTCTCCCCGTGTCTGCGTGGGTTTCCTCCGGGTTCTTCCCACAGTCCAAGAACATGGATCAAGTCAATTGAGTTCTCCAAATTGCTCCATATAGAGTGTGTATGTGTGAGTGAGTGTGTACCTAGCGATCGATTGGCACCCTGTCCTGGGTGTATCTGCCCAGCGCCCGAGACGTTCCCCCCCACGACCCTAATATAGGATAAAGCGATATGGATGGCTGGTTGGATGGATGGATGGATGGATTATAATAATCATATCCTATAATAATATCCTTAAAACAGTACTACCAGGTTTTAAATAAACACAAATAACTGGCAGGTAGCTGTAAGCGTTCTGTTATTTTTATTATTGTTTTTATTCAAATATCTTATTTCACACTGTGCTATAGAATATTCATTCATTCATTATCACCCGCTTTATCCTCTATTAGGGTCGCGGCGGGGCTCCCCATGCCCATCCAGGGGAGAACGTCTCGGGCGCTGGGCAGATACACCCAGGACGGGGCGCCAATCCATCGCTGGGCACACACTCACTCACTCAAGCACACTCTATGTGGGGCAATTTGGAGAACTCAATTAACTTGATCCATGTTTTTGGACTGTGGGAGGAAACCGGAGAACCCGGAGGAAACCCACACGGACACGGGGAGAACATGGAAAACTCCACCCAGATGGGGATTCGAACCGGGAATCCCCAGTGCTGAGAGGCGAACGTGCTAACCACTAAGCCACCGTGCCGCCGCTATAGAATATATATGTCATAAAATATGCTTAAAATTTGATTTCTTTTACTCTGTTTGTGTACTACAGACTGGACCTGAAAATGCATGTTGTCACCTAATTTTCTTTCAAAACCACTTACTCTGTGTCTGTAAAGCCAGTGTGCTGTAGCAAAAGCAGAACTGTTAAAGCCCATCGAAAATAGCTATGAATGTCCAGGAAAATACATTGCCTTGATGGCAGCATACATCTTTTACAAAATCTCAACAAATGTTGCTAGGGCACTGATATCTACACACATATCCAAGGCACGATTAAAAGGAAGGCAGATAACCCAGAAACCTCAGCAGTGTTTCTATTTTTGTGTCCCTGATTGAAAAGTTGCATTTAGAGGTTAGCACACTTGCCTCTCAGCACTAGGGATTCTGGTTAGAATCCCAATCTGGATGGAGTATCATGTTTTCGTGGGTTTCCTCCCACAGTTCAAAAACACGAATTCAAGGTGAAATAAAAAATATTTGTAACTTATTTATTGTATATTTTTTATCATAACATGAATATTGAATTAAATTTTTATTTATGATTATTTATACTACACTCCTGGACAATAAAATATTAAGCATTTGTCATAACTGTTGTTAGAATGTGAAGTGTTAAAATTGTTTTGCAAGTATTTTAACAACTTAAATAATATAATTTAGTATTGAAGCCTTTCTCTTTGGTTTTGGTGGGCATTTTCTTCATCCATCCATCCATTATTTTCCGCTTTATCCTATATTAGGGTCGCGGGTGGGGTTCCCCATGCCCATCCAGGGGAGAACGTTTTGGGCGCTGGGCAGATACACCCAGGACAGGGCGCCAATCTATCACTGGGCACACACTCACTCACACAGACACACACACACACAAACACACTCTATATGGGGCAATTTGGAGAACTCAATTGACTTGATCCATGTTTTTGGACTGTGGGAGGAAACCGGAGAACCTGGAAGAAACCCACACGGACATGGGGAGAACATGAAAACTCCACCCAGATGGGGATTCGAACCGGGAATCCCTAGCGCTGAGAGGCGAACGTGCTAACCACTAAGCCACCATGCCGCCCTGGGGCATTTTCTTATTTCTTGCTATTATTTTGACAAATAATTTATTGTTAAGAAGCAAGATTGTTGTTACAGCTAGAAGGTCTTGTGTATGTAAAAATATTTTTGTGTTATTTGTATTCACTACTCAAACATACTTTGCTTTTGTTTTTTAAACACTCATGGCATTATTGTAAGACTTTTATTATTTCTTCATTCTCATAGTCGCATAGACATTTTCTATGTTATATAAACATGGCTATCGAAAGAAACAGGATGTGTGAGAAACAATGGTGTTTTGCAGATAGGTAAATATCATTCATGCAAAGTATGAAACCTTGTGAGTTTTGATTTGTGGCCTGACAATGGATTTTCAAAGAGAGAAGAATGCCTGGTTGGTTTACTATAGAGTTTCCTCATTCTCATAGAAATAAACAGTTGCACAGACTAAATGTGTCAGAATTTCCAACTGTGACATACTTATCCCAGTACTAAAATGCAAAAAGTTTAAACTTGAAAAGAAGTCTAAATGTTGCTAGTAGCTTTATATTGATTTTGTATAAAGCAGTTCTTCTTTTTTTAGCTTGTTCCCATTAGGGGTTGTAAACGAATCTGTTACTGTTAGTGTTAGTACCAAACAGTTTATACAGTCTGTGTATTCTAATTTAAGATTTTAATCAACTGAACTAAAACACATTCAATTTATTAATGACCTTCAATTAAAAAAACATTTGCATTTGTATAGTCTTTAAACAGAGATTTAAACAATAAATCTCTATAAATGAATAAGTTCTGTGTGCTATCCATAAAAAGAACAATGAATTCGATACTGATAGTGTGTAATTCAATTTATAAGTTATTGTTTATTTCCATTATACATAAAGTAACTGTTAAATATTTGAAATCCTTAAAGACTTATTTCTAAGTGAATATCTGCATACACTTTAGTTAATCATGTAAGTATAAATTTAATATTGATCATCTGTATGATGTGAAGGCGGCACGGTGGCTTAGTGGTTAGCACGTTCGCCTCTCAGCGCTAGGGATTCCCGGTTCGAATCCCCATCTGGGTGGAGTTTCCATGTTCTCCCCATGTCTGCATGGGTTTTCTCCGGGTTCTCCGGTTTCCTCCCACAGTCCAAAAACATGGATCAAGTTAATTGTATTCTCAAAATTGCCCCCTATAGAGTGTGTCTGTGTAAGTGAGCGTGTGCCCAGCGATGGATTGGCGCCCTGTCCTGGGTCTATCTGCCCAGCGCCCGACACGTTCTCCCCTGGATGGGCATGGGGAACCCCACCGCGACCCTAATAGAGGATAAGCGGGAGATAATGAATGAATGAATGAATGAATGTATGATGTGTACACACATTGTGTGTTTTCACTGATAACCAGAATTAATGCATTTATGTTTAAGATTTTAGAATCCAGTGTTTTATATAAGTTCCTATGATCTATGTGATAATATTTGATTTATTTAAGATTAAACATCATCTATCATAAACAGGTCATTTAAAAAACTTATTGTAAATAAGGACCGTATTTGTAAATGGATATTAATATTTCTATCTCCTATTTGTGCCCCTCTATTCACCCTATGTGGTAAACTATTTGCTTAAATGTGTCAACCAACCTAATAACCTGAAACCTATCAAAAGAGAGTAAGAAAATCACACTATTATAAAAGATGTCAGGTTGTGTTACATAAGACATTAGGTGGATAAAACATATCCTCATGACTCACACTAGAACAATATGAGCAATATTGGTAATTAATTTGCTGGCAAATTAATACCAGGGGAAAATATTATTTGATCTTTTGATAAATTGTAATTGATTATTAAGTTAGCTTGAAAACTTCTTGGTCTTTGTTATGCTCTTCTTTCGCTTCTTTTTCTAGTTCTTCTCACACAAATTTTTTAACATGTTTATGCATGTTCAATCGTGCAAATGCAATCATGGTAGTATTTTTTTTGTGTGTGTGTTTTCAGTCACGGTTACTGTTTTTTTTTATTTGTATCTTTTCCAAGCCAACTTGGAAGTTTGTTGTTCTTTCTAGTTGTAATTCATTGTCATTTTTTAAAGCAGTTTTCATATATTTATTTAGACGTGATTAATGACTGAACAAAGCAAATATGAATATACATTTCTTACTGAAATAGTTTACCATATAACACTAAAAGCTTAAACATTACACATAAATGTTTGATTGTTTAATTTACATTGATGCAAAATTTATCTTAATTACTTTTTTCCTTGGTGTTTAATATTTAAAAAAAATTTAACATGTAAAATTAAGTGTGTGAAGTAATGCAGTAATGTTTAAATAATGAAGTTTGTGCATGAATGATTAGGAATTACATGAATAGAGACATAAATAATCTCCATTGCAAATGAGGAACTTATCAATTCTACCTATACTGGTTTAATACCTTGTCAAACATTGTAGAAACAGGATCCTGTAATTTTATAGCCTAAGGGTGAGGGATGTGGAGACTATATAACGCAAGTCTAATAATAAAGTAACCTAATAACTGAGTAACATCTAAAACCAAAAAAAAAAGGGAAAATGAAATGAAACCTTGGGCAGCACAGTGGCTTAGTGGTTGACACGTTCGACTCTCAGCACTAGGGATTTCCTGTTCGAATCCCAATCTGGGTGGAGTTTCCATGTTCTCCCTGTGCCCGCGCGGGTTTCCTCCGGGTTCTCCGGTTTCCTCCCACAGTCCAAAAACATGGAGCAAGGTCAATTAAATTGTCCAAATTGCCCCATATAGAGTGTTTCTGAGTGTGTACCTAGCGATAGATTGGCGCCCTGTTCTGGGTGTATCTGCCTAGCGCCCAAAGCGTTCTCCCCTGGATGGGCATGGGGAACACCCCCCACCACCCCCTTCTTAAATGAATTAATAAAACTTTATATAGTTAAAACACATTACACAGTTAAATGTTGTATCCTAGCTAGCATTGAGTTACCTACTCTTGTAATTAAGATAGTAGAAGTCTTGAGATCTCATGATAACAAAAGTAGTGTGAGCTCAACCACATTTTATTATCTAAGGATCACGACAAAAGAAAAATGACCGTGTAGAATGAAGTAACTTATGTGTAAATTAACAGCACCAGTTGAAAAAGAAGTGTAAAAGAATCACATCTGGTACCTATTAAAGTGTTCAATAGTTAATTAACGATCTTAAAAAATAAATAAGTAAGTAAAACGTGCAACAGTTGCCGCCGCAGCAGTTTTTCTAGGCAGGAATTTCCAGGGAGGCGGGCTGTGCTGACGGTCAGCTAACAGGAAGTGTTAGTGTTTCTGGTTTGAAGAACTAAGTCACAACCCACAGTTATTACCTATAAATACGCGAAGCAATATGACCCAGCTGTTATACAACACAAGAAGGAACAACCTTTGACCCTTTACTCGTCCCGCTTGCCTTAAAGTGTTTAGCTGCGTGTGTTTAGCTTTGTGTTGTAACTCCAGTAATGGCCGGTGTAGTGTTGCTGGATCTGATTCATCCTCGATGTTCTCGGTACAGCTGCTGCATGGAGCAGCGTCTTCACAAGGTCCAGAGTGTTCTCCAGAGCGGTTCTGAGAGCGAGCGGGTGTTTGTACTCGCTGAGCAGCGGGACGCGGGGGAGGGAGCAAGCGCAGCCGCCCTGCTGCAGCAGCAGCTCCGCGCCCTGAACGCCGGCGTGCGCCTCATCGCGGAGAGCAGCGCCGTGGCCGCGCTTCACGCCTTCAAGCGGTCATGCGACGAGCTGGGCGCGAGCAGCGTGCAGGTGCAGACGTGCTCAGCTCGGATTGCAGAGCTGCAGCTGTGCCAGGAGCTGCTCTTCACCCAGGCCTACAGCTTCCACTACAGCATGGCGTTGGAGGACACGGGCTGCCCCCTCCTGCAGCTTCCCTCCTCTCGCAGCTCCCGCCTCACGCAGCTTAAAGAGAACACCAGGAGCTTCTTACAGCAGCTTCCAGCTGAGGCAGGGGAAATCATGCTCCTCAAGTCTCCACTCATATCAGGTGCATTTAAAACATCCATCCACTTTATCCTCTGCTAGGGTCGCGGGGGGAGGGTCCCCCATCCCCCATGCCCATGCCCATCCAGAGGAGAACGTGTCAGGTGCTGGGCAGATACACCCAGGACTGGGTGCCAATCGCTGAGCACACACTCACACACACAGACACACTCTATATGGGGCAATTTGGAGAATTCAATTGACCTTGATCCATGTTTTTGTACTGGGGGAGGTATTGCAGTAACCCTAGACAATTATATTTCCAAATTAGTTACATTTAGTCATTTAGCAGACGCTTTTATCCAAAGCAACTTACAAATGAGAACATTACAAGTCAGAAGTTATGCAGAAAACCAACTACACTGTAAAATCATCAAACCTGATTATTTGATGCTGCACCCCTCCCCCTTTTTATTTATTGTTTTATTTGTTTTATTTACAACAGGTATTTGTTAAAAAGATGCGTCTTCAGTAGGTTCTTAAAACTGCTTAGTGATTCTGCCTCACGGACAGAGTTGGGAAGATTGTTCCACTGTTTTGCAGTGGCTTGTACTGAATGCGAGCAGCTACAGGGAGCCAATGGAGGGAAATTTTCTCACTCTTTTTTCATCTTAATTAGTTAAAGTTTAAAAATGTGTTTTTATGCTCCAGTTTAACTGTGTTCTGAAAATGAAATGAACTAAAATATATGATCTGAGAAGTTTAGAATGATGAAAGCTCAGGGGTAACTGCCTAGAACAGAACTAAACCTTTAACCCAGTGATACTTAAATAAAAATGTGTTTATGAATCAGGAATTTTTTTTTTTTTTTTAAATCTTGACCAACCACATAGTAAATGACATTATAACATATTCATGTGTGAAAGGTTTCTTAACGCTCCTTGAATCATAGAATTCACAATATGCTGAATTTTGAGATTGCTATCTTACAATATGTACATAACTTCATCTGGTTATTTAGCAGAATCAGATGCTCAATGTAAATTCATTGTCATATGATGTTTCAAAATTAACTTCACCAACTGCAGTAACACTTCCATCATATAATGCCATAATAAAGCTTTGTTTTTTTAAAGACAGATTTAGTTTATAGTAAAGGCATGAAATAGAGAAATGTGACCATCATTAATTCACATTTTTATGTTTATGTATTTAAAGACTGCTTTTCTCATGGCTTCACTACAAGAACAGGGGGAATCTCCTACATTGACACGTTGAAATCTTTAAACCTGTTCAGCAGTTCACGGCGCAGAGACTCTCGAGCTACTGTGGCTGAAAACTTGCGTCGACTCAGCCTTCATGCTGGCTTTCAGCCTCACCAGTTTTATCTCACTAAGGTAGGCCAACTGCTATATCACTATGTTTACCCTAAATAACAAATCCATGTTGCAAAATAGCATTTCTGTGGTTAAAAAGTAAAAAAAAAAATATATATATATATATATATATATATATATATATATATATATATATATATATAATATATATTATTTTTAATTATTATGTATTCAATCCATGAATCTAGATTTTTTTTATTGTACCAACTTTTTTGTTTAGAATTATATAAATTAAAGACTCTGAGTCAATTTAACATGCAGTTGTTTCACAATATCCAACATCTTTACATTTTATCTTGACACAGCAGAAAAATTTCTTACTTGTTGCAATCATTGGCTGTATCAGTAAAATAAAGTTAATCCATTTTTTCACTTCTTACATTTTATTAAGATCTCAGTCCAAAAAAGGCCAAACACTAAAACTAAAACAGTGTGTATCAGCATGTGTTTTTGCTCTATCATTATTTATTTCATGATTATCTGGTGTATATAGTATTGAATATAAAATCACCATAAAATACTGTAATGAAACAAATACATATGCTATGTTTTATAATATATATTTTAAACAAACATTAAACGTTTCTTTAATACTTTTAGTTCTCTTTGAAAAGAATACTTTTGTAATGGACGGTTTTTGTATTGCTGTATTAATACTTTTATTTAAGTAAAGGTTCTGAATTTATCATTGATCACTGGCCATAAGATGAGGCTGGGATTAAGTATGAATGCTCTAGATGAGGATGGTGCACCTGAATTGTCTTTGTTAAAATAAAAGCAATATCTTATTGCATATGACATAAATCCCTGATCTCGATAACCAGAAGTATTGTAAATAAAATTGTAGCTATGCGTTTTCTTATTTTTAGGTTAACCATGCTAATGATGTATGGGTTATGAACAAGCCTGAGCCAGAGAGTTACGACGCCATTGTAACCAATCAACCAAATGTTGTAATAGCGGCCCCAGGAGCTGACTGCATGCCCCTGCTTTTTACTGACCCTATGAAAAAGGTCATTGGGGTAGCACATGCAGGTGAATTGCCTCTTGTTTTAGTTACATTTTTACATCCATCAATGATGACCAACATGCCACCCTGTATTATTTATTATATGCAAATAAATAGTGAAATAAATAGTATCCAAGCATTAAAATGTGCAAGAAATTGTGATCCATGAAGAGGACCTTAAATTCACTTGGGAAATTAATACAAGTAAATTAATAAATTAAGCATGAATGTCCAACCTTTTTCTACAAGCCGGAGAAGACCACAAAAAAGTATAAATATGTTAAAATATGCATAAAAATGTCTTTTTTTTTAATAAAAAATATGCAGAAGTCATTGATGTATTAAAGCAATAAGCAAATTTTGGTAATAGCACATTGATTATGAAACAGACAAGGATGAATTCGGCAGCAGTCATTACTCACTATTAATCATAGCTTGTACTTAACTTCTTAGTTTATAAGACATACATAAAAATGTGTTTACAAGTGTGTCATCAGTCGACAGCGTGCTTCCACATGAGTAGGAAGGTGTAGGCATTAGGCATGATATTTCAGAAGGCTTGCAGAAGTGTAAACTCAAACAAGATTGCCTCTCCTTTACAGGCTGGAAGGGAACCCTGATGGGGGTTGCCATGGCAACAGTGAATGCCATGGTGCGGGAGTTTGGCACTGAGCTTGCTAATGTGGTAGCTCTGATCGGACCTTCTGTCGGTCCCTGCTGTTTTACTCTGGAACAGAGCTCAGCCACTAGGTTCCACGCCATCCACCCAAACTGTGTCAGGGACATGATGTCACAGATGCCTTATGTTGATATTAGACTTGCCACCAGGTAATAATTTAAAAAAGAAACTATAGATTGTTGTGTCTTACATCATTTAATTTAGACTACATATCTCAAAACATATTTTTTTTAATGCTGGTAAAGATTGTTAGAAAAAATGACACCTTTATTTTAAGGTAGGAATTACGTCAAATGACTCAAACCTTCCACTCTTCATGTTTTAGGGTCCTTCTTGAGAAAGGTGGACTCCTTCCAGAGCACATCCAGGATCACACAGTTAGAGACCGACCCAATATCACCCTCTGCACCTCCTGCCACCCTGAGCTCTTCTTCTCCCATGTAAGAGATGGGATCAACTTTGGTACACAGATTGGCTTTTTGTGGATTAAAGACCTAAATAACATGAAAAATTTGAATCCTTAAAATCCACGCAGTACACATTTTGAATCTTTACTTAATCTGCAGGAGAAAAAGCACATTAAATACATTGCAGTGAGCCCTCTTGTGTCAAAGGTCTAACATCACACATTACATTACATAATAAGTGAAAAAGTGCTAACAGTTGAATCATTGCAAGGTGTTCATACTATTGATAAATTCTTTTAGCAATCCTGACTAGAGAGTAATAGTGACTTATAAAGGTTCTAAGCATGTCTACTTGGTAAGTAAATGGACTTAAAAGTAAAACAATTGAATTGAAAAAATTGGAAATAAATAAAAAAGAAATATGACTAGAGAGTAATATTTAGAGCATTTCAAAATGGATCTAGGATGCTCACCAGGATGAAGGGGTGTTCATTTAAACACTAAAAAGCTTGAACCTCAATTGTTTTCCAAATTTAGTCATATACAAGTCCTTCTTATCTTGGTCACCTAAAACACTGTGGCAAATATAGTTATTTCAGGTTGTGAAAAAAATGCAAACAACAAAGAGAATTATCTACGATAGTGAAATCATCTCAAAACACACATAATGAGATTTAAAATATGTTTATTCTAATTAGGATCATTTTGATTTGCAGTTGCCAAACCTTGTCAGAAGAGTCAGTAACCATCCTGATCACTAGACTGTTCAGTATTCATTCCATTTGTTAAGTTATAAAATGTGGTTAGCACAGTGGTTTAGTGGTTAGCATGTTTGCCCCTAAGCTCTGGGGATACAGGTTCTCCGGTTTCCTTCCACAGTCCAAAAACATGGATTCAAGGTAAATTGAATGCTCTAAAATGCCTCATATTGTGTGTGAGAGTGTGCCCAGTGATAGATTGGTGCCTTGTGCCCATCTAAACGTTCTCCTATGGATGGGCATGGGGAAGCCCCTTCAACTCTAGTAAAGGATTAAGTGGAACAGTCTTTTTACTTGAAAAAAATGAAAATTTACTTTTATATAAAATATTTTTAGGGTTAAATTATCAAAATAAAATAAGTTATAAAATGATATACATTATTCACTTAAGGTTAAAATATTCACAAAACACATTCCGCATACGTTTTTACATAATTTGTGGTTACATAATGGTCAATGTGTTAATGTATTTGTTTGAAATGTTTTGTGTTTTGTAAATGGAAATTTACTAAACCTGTACAAACCTCTTCGAACAGTTTGATAGATCAATCAATCAATTAAAATGGATTAAGGAACAGTATCACGAGTAGCCACTAGATGGCAGCCTCTTTACTGTTATCAAAAGACGGCGCTTTGCGTGAGAGCTGGTCGTTGACGCGCATCCAGCTGTAATGAAACTGTCTCACAAACAACCCTTTGTCCTTATCATGGATTCTGCTGTGTAACTCTAACCGTCTCAGATGAGCCCCGTTGCGTGCTGCTCTAATAACCACAACAAAGCCCTCGTAGTCATTAGCAAAGGATACAGAAATTGCTTCTCGTGCTCAAATACTCTTTGGCGTCTATTGCTGTATGTGGGACAGCGATGGTGTTGCGGTATGTGTTGCATAACTAGTTGAAACAGAACCAATTTATATGTATAATACTAGTTGTTTTTTTTTTACACACAAACACAATATTATTTTAAAACTTCTAATTCTAAAGAGGAATGGTGCATTTTTGCCAAATAAAGACATTCTATTTATTAAAGCACTTTTAAAACCGACATCATCTCAAAGAAACTTAACAAAAATTATTTTCAAACTGGAAACCCCACCCTCTTCTAGTTGATTGATTTGTTATTGACTTGTTGGCATTAATAGCTGCTGAAAGATTTCTGATATGCAGGTTTAGCACGTAGTGCCAGTGTTCTGATGTAGGAGCAGTCATATGTCAATAAATAAAGAACAAAAATCCATAATTGACTTTTTGCATAACTTAATGTTATATAGGGCGGCACAGTGACTTAGTGGTTTGCACGTTCACCTCTCAGCGCTAGGGATTCCCAGTTCGAATCCCAATCTGGCTGGAGTTTCCATGTTCTCCCCATGTCCGCGTGGGTTTCCTCTGGGTTCTCCAAAAAATTTGTATTCTCCAAATTTTCCCATATAGAGTGTGTATGTTTGAGCGAGTGTGTGCCCAGTGATAGATTGACGCCCTGTCCTGTGAGTGTACCTGCCCATCGCCCGAAACGTTCTCCCCTGGATGGGCATGGGGAACCCCACCACGCCCCTAGTAGAGGATAAAGAATATTGTACTATGGCCATAAACACAGGTGTATTGCATAATGAAGATTGGCTGTGTTTTTTGTTGTGATCTATATTGTTGTGGAACAATGAAATTCCATGAATGTTGTTCCATCAGCATTAGAAACACAACACACTTAAAGTGCAAGAACCGAATGACATTCTAAAAGTGTTACAGAGCAAAAAGCTTGCTTTTAGTTAGCTTATTTCCATCCTTGTTGTACTGGAAATGAAAGTAATTGCATTCAGTTTATTGAATTGTACATAAAACTAATGTGATCAAATTGAAATATTATTTCATAACTGTAAACAGGTTTTACAGATTAAATGGTAACTGCTCAGATGGCAGTTACACAGGTATGCAGAGGTGATAAGGACCTCCCCACTTACAATAATATTAATAATAATCTGACATTAACTGTCTAAATCATTTTTTTCTGCTGCAATTGCACACTGGTATGTTGTGCATAATGAATAGAGAGGACCATGTTCTCCTGGTGTTTTGCATGCAGTTGGCTTTAAAACCTGGATGCTGAAGCTTTTGCATATGCAATTACCATCTTTTTCCCCTACACAAATTAATGTGGTGACCTGAAAAAACACAGCAGAAATAACAACAGCAGTCAGACTCTCTATATCATATTTATTATAGAATAGTAGATTGTATAGAATATTTGATAAAGCAGATCTTCGAAATAAGTTCAGAAAAAAGTTAGCTTTCTTTTTTTAGATGTTTGTATCTTTTTGGAACATGATTAAATAATTTTAATCCGACCAGTTTAGTTCCAAAATGATGATTTATATTGAGTGAAAGAATGATTGTGAGGCCATGCAAATATGCAGTGTATGAAGATGTACAAATACAAAGTGTTTAAGTTACAGTTTAGAAGTGATGGAGGCCACAGCTTTGGAAAGAAGCTGTTCTTCAGTCTGTTTGTGCATGAATAGCTCTATACCTCCTCCCGCTTTATTATTATCTCCCGCTTATCCTCTATTAGGGTTGCGGTGGGGTACCCCATGCCCATCCAGGGGAGAACGTCTCGGGCGCTGGGCAGATAGACCCAGGACAGGGCGCCAATCCATCGCTGGGCACACACTCACTCACACAGACACACACTATAGGGGGGAATTTTGAGAATTCAATTAACTTGTTCCATGTTTTTGGACTGTGGGAGGAAACCGGAGAACCCGGAGGAAACCCACGCAGACACGGGGAGAACATAGAAACTCCACCCAGATGGGGATTCGAACCGGGATTCCCTAGCGCTGAGAGGCGAACGTGCTAACCACTAAGCCACCGTGCCGCCCTGTGTAAAACTTTTTATATTATATTAATCACAAATAAATAAAAGTGAAAATGTAATTATGTTAATGTAACATTTTTGCACTGAAATTAAGAAGGCATAAAAAAAACATTTAAAAGCATATAGATTGTGTGTGCAAATAATTTTTTAATAATGCCAGTTTTTCTGTTAAGCTGTGCCATTGCTGCAATGTAATTAAAATAAATTAATAAATTAGACCACAGGAGCAGTCATGTAGACTTTCCATTATTTAATGATCACACAGATTCCTACAGAGAGCTAAATATGCCTGAAAAATGTTACTCAGCCAAAAGTAAAGCTTTAGAACAAGTGTTTTTTAATACAACCCAATAATACACAATGTCTAAAAATGAAAAGCACTAAACCCAAATAATAATTCACACTTCAGTAGTTCGAGGATACTAAAAGCTATGGAATAATAGCCTGTACTCGTGTTTTATAAACAAAATTAAAACAATTATTAAATGTCTGGTATTTAACTTAATATTTAATATTACTAAACTAGTCAAACAGCAATTAGACTGTTAAATAACAATGATCATTTACATGAACATGGCAGGTCATACAGTATTGTACAAACAAATATTATATGATGGAAAAAAGATAAGACTGCTCACCCAGCCCAATTCTCATTAAACCAAAATTTAAACAAGCATGTCTGTTTGTGTTGCTCAACATTTATTTTTCTGTTCTGTTTCACTGTCCTGCACACTTTATTTAACTATTCACTCATTATATAGCCCATTATTGAGTAAGTGGGTGTGTTAAAGCTGTCAATCACTGAAATATGTTGGGCTGCTAGTAAAGGCGTTGATTTCATCTTAAATCCAACATGCATAACAAATTTTAAGTTATTTCTAAACTGTTGCAAAAATTGTTTCCCATATCTCTTAGACATAATACAACTTTCCTGCAGTTTGATAACTTTGAATTTGTAATTCTTCCACAACAAGGTGTTCATCAAATTGTCAACGTTTGCATTCTCACAACATACAGCGTGCTTAATACATAACCAAACACAGTGCAACTCCTGTCTTTGCTGTTGTTTAATCTGTGTTCCACCTGAGCTTTTAACAATAATTTTATTCATAAGTTGTTTTGATAATTTGCTTCTATTGTTTTAAAGCTGGCACGGTGGCTTAGTGGTTAGCACATTCGCCTCTCAGCGCTAGGGATTCCCGGTTCGAATCCCCATCTGGGTGGAGTTTCCATGTTCTCCCCGTGTCTGCGTGGGTTTCCTCCGGGTTCTCCGGTTTCCTCCCACAGTCCAAAAACATGGATCAAGTTAATTGAATTCTCAAAATTGCCCAATTTAGAGTGTGTATGTGTGAGTGAGTGTGTGCCCAGCGATGGATTGGCGCCCTGTCCCCCCCCCCCCCCCCCCCCCCCCCCCCCCCCCCCCCCCCCCCCCCCCCCCCCCCCCCCCCCCCCCCCCCCCCCCCCCCCCCCCCCCCCCCCCCCCCCCCGAAGCTAAAAGGCATAATGGTTTACTAAAATCATGTTCATTATAACAGTGAACACTGTCTTGTTCACATTATTTACCATACAGACCCATAAAAATAGTGAAGAGATAAACAGTCGACTAAATCATTAATCTCAGTTATTTGTATTTAATTATCACACTTTCATGATATGGACATAACTTAATACTTACATAATGTAAAATATTTCAACAATTGCATAAATGTATACAAACACATATAATAAAAAAATAATCTTTTAAACTGCTTTGATTCTGTCCTCGTTTTTTTTTATTGGGCTCTGAACACATTTAGTTTTCCCTCCATGTTTTTAGTAAAAATGCCTGAATTTCCACAAAATACATTGGCAGATTTTTTCTAGCTTGTTTTTAAAAGAAAGGTTTCATTTACTTTTTTAAACTATGTATTTACTTTTATGTACTTGTGTGTGGCTCCTGGCCGTAATGGAAAGAAGACAATGACTCACTCATTACCTTTCATATTCAAAGAAATAGTTTTGACATTATATCAGACCTTGTTACTGCAGTTGTTTAACATTGTTTGATAAACATTTGACGTTAGAGCATAAGTTTATTTATATCATTCAACTGATTGGAGAGAGCTGATAAAGAAACAAGTTCCACAGAACTGCACAGTCATTACTACATCATGAAACACGCCCACAAAAACAAGCAGTAACTGTGTAAACATTTATGGTAGAAATAATGGTTTTATAAGCACATCCACCATGAGAGTCCTTTAATGAAGATGAAAAGAGAACATTTATGACCTATCTATTGTTATAATGCCTTTATTTAGCTTTCAATTAAACCAACTAGCTAAGCTACACACAATGAGCTCCAGACCAGAATTTTAAAACCTGAAGTGCCATAATCTGTCTGCCTTCCAAAAACAGCACATGACCCATGCTGTTTAGCTTCATTGACCAGACTAAAAGAAAACTCTAAAAACTGGCTGTTTTTTTACAGTGGAACACAAAAGGGAAACTGAATCTAATGCCTAAATATCTTAATCCATGCCTACTGTGACACGTCATGTGTTCCACTGTGAATTTATTTTTTGGAGATAACATCATAAAGAAGCATTAGTAGTAGAATAATTTAGTTTATTACACTTTATAGTTTATAGATTTCAGCGAGATTGTGCTTTTTTTTGCTTATTTCTCCCCCGCCTCCACAGTACCCTTACGGTACTAATACCTGCTCCCATGTCAACCACCCACAAAGTACAGACCTACTACTTTAAATACACACCCTAAACATGCTTGTAAGTCACTTTTCCTAAACCCAGGCCTTTTGACAAACTTATGTCTTATAAAAAAATATACTTATGTATATTTTTATTTTAGGCATTTAATGATAAGTAATTTTTCAATTGTACTACAGTTTAAAGCAAACTTAATATAATTATTGCTTTCATAATTTGAAACTGCATAATTAAACTATTCTAACAGTTTTCTTTAAGTCTAATATCCACTTAATGTATTTAGGGTTATTAGACACAATCTATATTGTCAACAGAGAGCTGTCATTAAACAAGTGTGTACTTTTGTGCATAGCCGATAAATAACACTGAATCTAATGCAATTTCTCTTCTGCACACCGGCAAATGTTGGCTGCTTGCACAGATCTATTATGCAGAGACAAGTAATTTTGTCTATCATCATCAAACTACACCTTTATTTGTATCTTTGTCTAATTATTAAAATTGTTGTTTATGTGCCATTGACTATTTCATATTTCTTTAACAGTCATTTTGGAGGCTCTTGGTCAAAATCAGTGACTTTATGATTTTTTCATGTTTAATTTGAACTGTCTTATACAGAGGGGGTGGCACAGTGATCTCGTTGCAGCCAAAGGTTCCTGGGTTTAATTTCTTTTGTGTATTGAGTTTGCATATTCTCCTTTTTCTTGCATGGGTTTTAGCTGAAAGCTCTGGTTTTCTGCCATAGTCCAAACAATGTTCGTAGATCAATTAAGAGACTTAATTTCCCCTCTGTTATGGGTTATTAATGTTATGCTAGAGGGACTTTTTATGTTGCATAGGCTCTAATTAAACCTCACTTACTTTACCATGTTAATAGATATGCAAAGGACAGTAAAGTGACTGAGATTGGCTTCCCCCAAATCCTTGATTATTTTGATAAAATTGATTGTAATTAAACATTAGATGCTCAGACCAGCATGTTCTAACAGGGCTCATTAACTCTTTTGTGAAAAACTTTTGTGAATGCTGTGCGTGCAATTGTCAGCATGCAGTGCCATCTTTCGACTTGGCATGATGTCTTTAAATCTTTATAAATTTCTAATTTGGAATACTGAGCTTTGGTGAAACTGGTCTTCCTGAGTTGTATGTTCTGCAAACAAGGGCTACAAATATTACAAATGTTTTAGGACAAAAGAACTAATGATTTAGAAGTATGACATATGCTTGAACTGAAGAACAATGTTATTGTAACTTATAATTAGCATGACTGTGTGACATACTGGACTCCATGACATTTTACAGGAACTGGGCTGTATAAGACAAGCCAGCTGTTTTGCAATCAAAAATACTCTTTGATCAAAATTTTAACATTTAGAAAGAAGTGTCTTATGTGGTGCATATGAGATGAATGTGTCTCCTATTCAGGTTTAACCAAGGTAAAATTTCAATCTAAAGTTACTAAGTATCAACAAGCACAGGACTGTTTTTCCTTTACAGTCAGCAGATTGACTAGTGCTGGTAATAATTGTGGAAGAATCTTATTTGCCATGGCAGCACTGACTGCCATACCAGCATCACTGGCTTCTTTGCATGACTAACCACCCCCAAGAAAGTAGTACTCTGCTTATATATCCGGTTGCTAAATATTGTGTTCAAGTGCAAAATGTACAAGTAAAAATGTAGTGCATGTGTGAATTTGTGAGTCTGTTTACTGTTTAAACACCATGTTTGGAGTGACCAAGAAGGAATTTGTGTCTGCAATTGATTACCATTAGGTAACACATCTTCACATGACAAAGCTGAGGATGAGCCATTTACTTAATTTTTCCCCAGTTCTGACTCTGAGCCTTACTTTCTATTCATATTTGTGTGTGTGTGTGTGTGTGTGTATGTGCGTGTGTGGAAATATATTGGTGTGGAAAAAATGCTTAATGCTTAATGCCTTAAAGCTCTGACCTCAACAAAGGCCACTATGATAAACCACAATAAAGATTGCAGACCAAGTATGTTTCATATACAGGACGTATACTTAAATCAACAAAATTATTTAATTTTAACAGTGGTATTCAGCCTGTCTGTATTTGTTTCAAGCCAAAATGTTTGAAGAAATACATCTGCAAGATGATTTATCTCAAATCAAATTTATTCCATTCTTTTTTTATTTGTATATATGTATGTAAGTGTTTGTGTGTGTATAAAGCTATACATAGTACAATTGTTCAAAAAAGAGTTCTGCAGTCTGTCTTAACCATAACTGGTTAGCAAATAATGTAATTTTTTTGCAACAACTGTAAATTATATATATTATGTTCGATATTTTGTTGGCAAGTCTTCCTGGGTTTCACCCAGGACAGGGTGCCAATCTATCGCTGGGCACACACTCAATCAACTCACTCACACAGACACACTCTATATGGGGCAATTTGGAGAACTCAATTGACTTGATCCATGTTTTTGGACTGTGGGAGGAAACCGGAGAACCCGGAGGAAACCCACGCAGACACGGAGAGAACATGGAAACTCCACAAAGTTGGGGATTCAAACCGGGAATCCCTAGCGCTGAGAGGCGAACGTGCTAACCACTAAGCCACCGTGCCGCCTGTTGGCAAGTCTTATGCTGTAATTCTAATTTTAGTGTGCTTAATGTTTAATAGGAATAAAAATAACACAGTTTTACAACATTTTTATTTTAACTATTATTTTATTTGTGGTATAAACATTTGAGTAATGGTTTATGACTTTTAGAACATTTGTCAGAAAGGAAAGACATAAAAAATAAATAGGATTTTTGGAAACACTAAAATAATACCGAAGTGGAAACCTTTTTTTGTGGAGGTTTAATTAAGATACCAGCATGTTTTGCAATCCAACACAAGCTCTCTTTGGCCCTCTGTTATTGAGTAACGGTACAAAAACAGATCAAACCCACGGGGCATAGCTTTAATTTTCTTTCACATAGAGTGTGTGAAACTTGTTTTTTTATGAATTTTATGTAGTTCATATTGCATATTATGTTCAACATATTAGTATAAAGCCATCAGTTCCATTATTAGAATAAGCCACTATGCATCATTGAAAAATTTTCTAAGGTGAAGTTGTGCTGAATAAAAGTTTTCCCATCAGTTGTTTTGTTTTGCCATTTTATTAGTTAAAAACACCTTGTCTTTTTTTTTTTTGCAGTTCCACTCAAGATGGTTTTTGTAGTTCAACAATTACATCAATTACATAATCCATCTGTTTCTCTACCTACTTTGTTAGTCCCCTTTAGTATGTTATTCATGATCAGTACTCCCACAGAAGAGGTATTAGGTATTAGGTGTTGGATGATTCTCAGTACTGCAGTGATACTGACATGTGGACTCACAAACTATGTAGAAAAAAAGGAAGACAGGATTAGTACTACAAAGACGGGGAGAACAAGAAAGAGTTGTATATGCAAATTAAATTATATTGGAACTTACTATTTCAAAAGCATTAATTATTTGAAGTGACGTGTGATGTATTTAAGTTTTTATCAGTATATATTACTTTCACTTAAAAAAAATTGCCCCTAAACCTAAATATTTAACCACCACCACATATTTCTAGTAACTGTTTATAGTAACCTAAATCCCAAGCGCTAAGAGGCAAATGTGCTAACCACTATGCAACCGTGCCGCCCTGCTTTTAATGTTAAATTGTTTAAAAAGAGTTTAGAGTTGACTCATTTTTTGTTCAGCTTTATGTAATCCAACAGAATTGCTCCATAAAGGAGTGCTGATTAACTGGAGCTTACCTGCCAGGTTTAAACAGGAGTTTATGCTTACTACATTCCTTTGCTGAGTCACCATGAAGATGTATGCTAAAGACTATCACATGGCTCTGTGAATCCTGACGGTCACCTTGTCCCTCTTCGAGTGACATCAATGTCACACTTGCATGAGGAATGGGTTTTTCAAACATTACATCACAGGCAGCAGACAGGAGGGGCTGGTCCTGGGCTTAATTTCCGGATGGAGTGACATCAGTGACACAGGTTTTTTTTTCTGTGTCAGGCCTGCATGTCATTTCTGTACTTGCATGGGTTTCCTGCTCCTGCATTTAAATGAGATGTTGCGGGATAAAATTGTATACACTAAATCGCCACTATAACTGTATCACTTGTAACATAGACTATTCTGTAAGGAAATAGCTATTAATGCTTAAACTCAAATATAGGAGGGAGCTAAGATGTTAAGATAAGAAAGAGATTTAAATATCAAGCAGTCTTTTCCCCCTTAACAACAAACCTTACCAGCTAATATTTTTTTGAATTATTAACTTTAATGCATGACACCAGAATTACGTAAACAACAAAGTCTCAATGGTATAGTGACAGTAGCGCAGGTTGTATCACATTTACCAGCATCTATTTATAATGGCATGTTTTCTTTAGACCTCAGTGCATTACTTTCCAACTCCACTAGGACCCATTATCCTCTTATACACCCACAAAGGAGATTGCTCATGGAGATTATGACTATACTTGTTAGCTATGCACCTGTGGATGAGCACAATCCCTAATCGGCTGATTATGTCACAAGTTTGAGACACCCCACCCTGGAAAGTTATTGTTACTAAAACCAGAGGTTGCTGTTTTATTAACAAAATATAAACAAAACAGCAGTTAGTGGATTAAGATGTATGTTTCAAAATAATTATATTATATAAAATTTGCTAGTAACCTTACCAAGCTGCTCTAAACAGCTCCAATTAAAATGATTGCATTAGAAAAAAGATTGGTAGTTAAACATTTCATTTAGAAGAATAAACTACTGAGAACCTGTAGTTGCCTTTGGACATTGGCTCATTCAGTTGGGTTAGCATCCCAGCTGACATAACTAGAGTTTTATGTGGCCTGGTTGTCAGTTTTTATAGCACACTCAGAGGCATTGGAAACTTTACTTGCATGATTTATGTTGATCTTGGCTCTGCGTTACAAACCAAGCCTTCCTTTGAAAAGCACGCGCCTTTTAGAAAATTGTGGGACCCTGAAAGGAAGCAATTTTCTCTGCTTTTTATCCAAATAAGATGGACAAATGTCTTTTGATTGTGGTACACCTCCCAAAGGAAAACCCAAGTATGTAAATATTGATATTTTTCATGAAGGAGATCAGTTAGTTAAGTTTCAGATACCGGACTTTCAAGGACAGATGCACGTCTGGTCTGGTGGGAAAAAAACACATCTGTTTAAAAAAAGGTTCAAAAAAGAATCACGGTGGCAAATAAGTTATGAGCAAATTTTGCTCTTCCATGGTAATGAGTGGCTTAGAACGTCACACATTCCAACATCTGGCAAAGAGATGTTTCACACTTTTATGTCATTCTCTTACTTTGCCCAATTTTAAAGGTCTCTTCTTATTAATTCTTTCTTCTGGTTAAAAGGAGTAATGGCAAAATATCTCTTACAAAAACAGTTTTTCATTTACAAATGATTTTTCAACCTGATAATTTTAGTAAATAGTATAGCAGTACCAGTTAGAGATTTTCTTACCAGTTTTTTTTTTAATCTCAGTCAAGATTTAGTGGCATCATGTGTAGTTATTTAATTTGTGTGTTATTTGATTGAATTTATTATATTAATTAATATTCATTCATTCATTCATTATCTCCCGCTTTATTCTCTATTAGGGTCGCGGTGAGATTCCCCATGCCCATCCAGGGGAGAAAGTTTTGGGCGCTGGGCAGATAGACCCAGGACAGGGCGCCAATCCATCGCTGGGCACACACTCACTCACACAGACACACTCTATATGGGGCAATTTGGAGAATTCAATTGACTTGATCCATATTTTTGGACTGTGGGAGAACCCGGAGGAAAACCCATGCGGACACGGGGAGAACATGGAAACTCCACCCAGATGGGGATTTGAATCAGGAATCCCTAGCTGAGAGGCAAACGTGCTAACCACTAAGCCACCGTACCGCATTAATTAATTTTAATCAACAAATTATTTTTCTTTTTGTTTTTATTTGTCCAATGGGGGTGTGGCGGTTCCCCATGCCCATCCAGGAGAGAACATTTAAGGGTGCTGGGCAGATACACCCAGGACAGGGTGTCTATCTATTGCTGGGCACACACTCACTCACACAAACACACTCTATATTGGGTAATTTGGAGAATTTAATTGACTTGAGCCATGTTTTTGGATTGTGGGAGGAAACCAGAGAACCCGGAGGAAACCCACGCAGACCATGAAGAACATGGAAACTCGACCCAGATTGGGATTCAAATCGGGAATCCCTAGCGCTGTGAGGTCAACGTGCTAACCACTAAGCCACCGTGTAGCCCTCCAATTTAATTTTATTATGGGTAATTAACTAATACCCTAGTAAACGAGTAAACATTGTCTGATTAATAATGCTGGTGCAAAAAGTATTACTACTCATACAAAGCCCAAGTATAAAAAAGCAGTCCTGAAAAATAAAAGTACTGCAAAAAAAAAAATGATTATTATCCCAAAATAATTTTTTGTTGCTGGGGCTTGTGGCAAATGTTTTTTTTTTTTTTTTTTCATTTTAAAAATAAATACATTTTAAAAGCTTAAATCAGCTTTTTTTGTCTGATGCAGATGGTCTTTGCTTAAATCACAAAAATTATGTTGATTTTATAGAAGTTACTAAAACAACCTCTACTGACAACATGTGTGCTGTAAATAACTGTGGTCTTCTGTTTGTTGATGCTTGAAGTTCTGCAAAGTTGCCTTATGAAAAATCAAATATTATATATAAATTAAAGTGTA
Organism: Corydoras maculifer; assembly: GCA_019802435.1. Taxonomy (NCBI): domain Eukaryota; kingdom Metazoa; phylum Chordata; class Actinopteri; order Siluriformes; family Callichthyidae; genus Corydoras; species Corydoras maculifer. The sequence continues at coordinate 633,838 of JAFMOD010000554.1, read as the reverse complement.
ATTGAATGTTTTTCATTTTTCTGAATAGGGTTAATTAAATTAGTGAAAGGTTACTCTTCTCCGTCTAGCCTTGGAGAAAAATATTAATAAAGCTATCGAGTTTCTCTATAGTGACATCTTCACTACACAAGTACCTCATGCTTTTGCTTGTAAATACTAGTAACACCAGTGATACACTAACTTCTTATAAAAGAAAAGAAACATTCATTCATTCATTATCTCCCGCTTATCCTCTATTAGGGTCGCGGTGGGGTTCCCCATGCCCATCCAGGGGAGAACATCTCGGGCGCTGGGCAGATAGACCCAGGACAGGGCGCCAATCCATCGCTGGGCACACACTCACTCACACAGACACACTCTAAACGGGGCAATTTTTTTTTTTGAGAATTTAATTAACTTGATCCATGTTTTTGGACTGTGGGAGGAAACCGGAGAACCCGGAGGAAACCCACGCAGACACGGGGAGAACATGGAAACTCCACCCAGATGGGGATTCGAACCGGGAATCCCCAGCGCTGAGAGGCGAATTAACCACTAAGCCACCGTGCCGCCGAAAAGAAACATACAATATATATATATATATATATATATATATATATATATATATATATATATATATATATATATATATATATAACTTGTTAAAAATATTTTACTGTTTTACTGTTAAATTATGTAAAAGCTTAAGACTCCTAATTAGCAAGTCATGGCATGGAGACATGAAGTCAGGAATGTACAGCCAATCAGTCTTGCTGGGATTTAACTTCGGGTGATGTGCTGACAACCAGAATGAGCTGTCCTTTAAATATGCAGAAATTCTAGACAACAATAACAGTGAGAATGAATTGAGTTTAGAAAAGTTGCATGGTCTAGACATCCAGTATCTGTCCAGACAAGAAACAAACCACAGTAAGCTTATGATTCCAAGGCTAAAAAGTATAGACTGTCAAGTTTGGAATCTGTGTTAAATGTATGCTATAGGTTTTAACATTTAGAATAAGAACCATAATACCCTGACATCATTGAGATTTTCAAAAACTTTAGAAATCATTCTTGGTTTTTGTGCCTTAGTACTGTGGTCCACAAATTTTTCAGAGGAATTACCACTCAAACAAGCAACTTCATGTATTAACAAAGAAAACACCTTTGAAATAGATATTTGGTTCTGCATACATTTTGTTAATGTTCTGCACGGTGGTCTTTATAAGAGGACTGAAAAGCCATTTGAATAGTCATCAAGGGCATTAAACAATTTATAGCTTTTATGAGATTCATTTGAGTGTTACATATTCACTCTGCCTAATGATCTAAATGTTTAATAATGACATCTTATGACATCAAAGTCTCATCAGACAAAAAGAAAGAACATATGCATTCCCAAATTATTAGGATACTGTAGCAGAAGGTTGTGGGCCACTTATGGCTGCGATACGACACAGCTGACCCACTGTCAATACTTGCAATCTGCATATAGGCAAAAGGGTGACTCTTATATGAAAACACCTCGACAGCATTTGGCAGATATATTGCACTGCTATCTATATGTAAGCCATAAGTAGCCTACATGTTCCAAAACAAATCTTGTTCACATCTGGTCAAGATTTGGCAGCGCTACTTACATGTGAGCTATATTTGACTGACATATGGCCCCAATTTACTGCATAATTTTTCCTTAAATTGTATCCATGCAGGAAGTGTGCCAGATGAAAAAAGGGGATGTGGGCCAGATTAGGGTCAGAATAATTTTGCTATCTGGGTACCATCATTTAAATATGAAAATATCAAACAAATCCTTTAATTACTCATTTAAAAACACTTTACTTCACTGTGCAATTTAAAATGGCATCTTGTGCCACTTGATAATCATCAGATTTAAAAGTGTAGTATTATTTTAGCAGAAAACACAGCAGAAATTCATTTGTTGGTCACAACATTTTAAACCCTTTAACAAAGTCTGTTGCAGCGTTTGAATGAGATATTTGTTAATGGCCAATACCTCACTCTCAGTGGTCATCCACACCTCAAAACCAAACCAATGAACACTACATTTTCAGTAGTTTGTCTGACATCATAAACATAATCACTTATTAAAGAGCAAAGCTTGTAGTTCTAATACTAGTACTTGTTTTTACTTTTAACAACTAGTGTTTATGGTGCTGTGTCTGCCAAATTTTGTTCATCATCACTGATCACTTTAGATTCACTTTAGCAAAATTAATTTTTATCATACAATCTACTTTACTTTTAATGTAAATGTAATGTAATGTAATTGTTATGATTGGTGTACAAAGGAATGTTTTAAGAGTAATTTTAAATTATTTTTCACATATTTCCAATTTGAAGGTGTGGTTTTGTTCTGTACTAATACAACAAGTTTCCAAGAAGGGTGTGATTGCATACTATTGTGTGAACTCAGGTGTCTCTTGTTCTCCTCCTTCAATCCTCAAATGAAAGAATCTATCAATAATTCATGGACATTGATTCCAAAGTAGACACACCCTGTGTCAACAACCTCTCCAAATATTTCATGTGTCATTACACTTCTCATTATACAATGAAAAGGTATACCTGGAAAGGTTAGTGTTGTTGTAATTTGAATATAACTTCCTGAGGTTTACAAAATGCAACTGATAACTCAAAACATACTATACTAACCTAGAGTTTCTACAGGATTTTGTTTTGTAAATTGCAGCAATTATAATGTATGTTCAGGCTGAACTTTTATAAAACTAAACAATTTTAACATTCTTAGTTTAAGATTGAGTTAAAAATATTATGAAAACACAATATGATAAATGTGACAAACAGAAAGATGTCACTTATTAATGATTTTAAAACTTTTTAACCTTGGTTTGATAAATGTTTAAAGACAAATAAACTGTCTTGAACTTCATTCAAATATTTTATTATAAAAAATTAGCATTGGGCATTCCCATGTCAAAGTTACCTACTGTATGTGGACCTTTTCACCTGTAATACATAAAGTGATACTGTTTTTATTTGTTGCATTTATCACATTGAACAAGAGAAGAAAGTTTCAATTAATGAAAGCATATGGAACCAATATGTTCCTGTAAAAGGAATTGAATTAATTTTTGCATTTGCATTCTATCCATAAGATCCTATCCTAATATCTACAATTTTCTAGCTGTGGCTCCTGGATATTTTTGCCACTTACATAATTTCCCTTACTGTGTATGGGTTGTACAGACGTGCCCATCTTTGGGCAGATCTGGAAGATCGGTTGCTTTAAAACTGCTCATTTTTGTCTTGATAACGAAAAAGCAACGTAACTGACTTATTTTATCAGTACGTGTGTTATTTAACAAAGTGACAACAGAGATGCAAAAAAAATCTCTTAAAAACCTGGGGGAAAGATTAGTAAAGATTGCTAAGAATTCACATGAAGCTTACACTTACTCAGTACCAAACTGATAATGCTGCTTTACCACCAAAAAAAGTGATTATTAATCTGTCTCCTGCATAATATTAATTCTACAGTGTAGCTGGTTACTTCTCATTTGTAAGTCGCCTTGGATAAAAGTGTCTGCAAAATGACTAAATGTAAATGTAAATATGAACAGCTACTAAGTGTGACAAAAAAATTAATTTGCACAACTAGCCTACTTTCTTTAAGACCTAATTATCTTTCACACATCTGAAATTCCAGTGGGCTAACTGGGGATGTGCTTAATTTAGCTGATTAAGTAAAATGTCTTAATACTTTGTCTTTACTTGTCTTTTGTGTTTTACATTTTTCTAAATCATATTCTCAGTTTAGGTCCAAGTAAAAGTTAGGAGAAGTATATTTTTTTAAGTTTGTAAAGCACCTTAATATAAAAACTACATAAGCCTTTTTAGTCAAACGCTTGAGATCAGTTCTGGATTTCCTGAAATAATCCTAGCTCAAATATAATTTTGAATGGCAGAGACAGTATCACAGTGAACATTCTTTGTATTAGATGTATGTAGTTAATGTCATGTGTGATAAAAGATATAAGATGTAGAAAGTGTCAAGTCTAAACAATAGGAAAAAAGCTTTACCTTTGTTAACTTTTTAGTCTTTCAGCTTATCTGAGATTGAGAACTAACTAACTTGCATGTCAACATTGTTTTATTTAAATATTTCAATGGATGTATTTGTATTGCTACAAAGTTATTTGTATAAGTTTGTACATGACTTATGTTAGAAAAATATTTTCATTTAAAAGATTTTTCAACCAGGCACCAATAAATATGATGTGATAAGAGCTCAATTGCTTTGGCTTAATTCTCAACTTTTAAAGTACGATTCATGTTATTTTATAGTCAAATTAATGAGCAGAAAAGTTTACCACTGACATCACTGCAAGCACATCTCCTTGATCAAAATTGATGTATGCTTGAGGTACTGGGGTATTTTAATGAGATGCAGTACAAGTTATTTCATTCTTATTGTTATTATTAATACACAAAGGAATTTTTTTTTGGTTGCCAAAACCAGGTATACATCCTGTAAATACAGTGTTTGAAAGTTTGTGTCAGGAGTGCACTTTGCACTCCTACATTGACTGTTTGTGTGTTCTTTTGTCCATTGTCCTGTCATTTGTATTTTATTTGTATTGCTTGTTTTAGTGCTAATTGATTGTTTAATTCTATTCACCTGTATTTCTCATCACGTGCCTGCCTTGGTGTGTATAATTTCTATCCTTTCCCCTTGTCTTGTTGGGTTATGGTAATTAATGAGTTACATTTATTGTCTGTGTTTGTGAGTTTTGTGTGCATGGTATTTCTGTTTATTAAACCCTTATTTATCAGCCTTGTTTGTTTATTATCACACAGATCACAACGGGCAATTCATGACCACTTGAAAATCACTTTGAATTCTTTCTGATCATTTCTGATTAAGGTGTTTTTAAGTAATAAAATTGTATTTTTTGTTTTTCTTTTTAAAGTTCATGCATTATTTGACACAACCTTGTTTGCTCAGTACATTACATATTTTTTTGAGTGGGTGTTAAGCGGGTGCTTACATCATCATGGTTTCCACCACCTAATTAGTGTTTTTTAGTGTGCTGAATTACATGGAACATTTGAGTTTTGATTCAAAGTAGTCTGGTCTAATAAGGTCCAAGAAGACATAAAGTTCAATTAAATAAAAAAAAAAACATAGCACGCAATTTTAGATTTTTCAATAATTACTGAATAATACAGTATATATTTTTGAGGGTGTATATTCTTGAACTACAAACAACTTAGTAGTTGTAGGTTTAAGCACTAAAAAAAAAACTAACTAAAAAAAAAACTAAAAACAAACCCTGCTTGCTTCGAATTTAGCTCCACGCATTTAGGTCAAGGCTATTTGAAATTTCTCAAAAGCAGTTTCATCAAGCCATTTCATCATGGACTTTTTTTCTTGTTTGATAGGGAAACATATGCTGACACTTGAGTATTGTCAAGTTGCAAGCAAATACTCATCTAAAGTGTCTTTGCATTGCATTGTACTGTATTTCCATTTACTGAAACTGAAGGGCAAAACTGACATGTTAACAATGATAATGAATATTTTCATTGTGAAAATAAAATCTACTTGAAAGCAGGCTGGACAGAGAATTAATTAAACGGTTCATGGTTTATATCAGTGCTGTACAGACCTCTTCCAAATAGCTTTCTCTGTTTTTTTCCCTGGTATTCAGTATTCCACAAGTCTTTGTGGATGTTAAACAAGATTTACAGAACATTTTCCATTATAGCTTATAGACCAGAGAGAATAAAGGACAAAAATATGACAAATACTCTGAATGTGAAAATAGTGCTATGACATTAAACTATTAACTGGATATGTAGTTTCCATGTTCTCCCCATGTACCTGTGGGTTTCCTGCGGGTTCTCCGGTTGCCTCCCGCAGTCCAAAAACATGGATCACGGTCAATTGAATTCTCCAAATTGCCCCATATAGAGTGTGTTTGTGTGTAAGTGTGTGCCTAGCGATAGGTTGGTGCCCTGTCCTGGGTGAACCCCCCCCCCCCCCCCTAGAGGATAAAGCAGAAGATAATGGATGGATGGATGGATGGATGTATCACGTTGTTGACGCCAAAATGTTTGTTACCATTGTGTGTATGTGTGTGTGGTACTGCACATTAGAAATGCTTCACATTATAAATGTGCATAATGTGTGTAAGCCTGTACTTATATCGGAGTCTGTTTTTGTTTTGAGATGTGATATCATGGTATTAGTGTTATTGTTTTGCAGCTGAAGTATGAGCACGAACCCGCGCAGAGGGAAGATCGAGCGCCCGCTCTCTCCATCAGCCGTGCTTTTGATGGAGGCGCCCTTTTCTCCGTTTTATCCGAGCTTTCTGAAGGCAGGTGCATGAAAACGAGCGGGCTGACGCGTCACCATTCATAATTAGCAGGAAAAAGGCTTTTAGAGCTACGACGCTGTCCTTTAAACGCTGAAATCGGAAGATGGTGGCTAAACAGAGGATTCGCATGGCCAATGAGAAGCACAGCAAAAACATCACGCAGAGAGGCAACGTGGCCAAGACGCTGGTAAGACAGACATTTTAGTTTAAAAGCCATATATTAGCCATTTTTATCGCATATGATGTCCGCAACGATCATTTTTGTCCTTAAGAGCTTGAAATGAAAGGGATTTGGGGTTTTCTCTGGTTGGTCGTTTCTCCTAATAAAAAAATCGATTTCATTACTATTATCAAAATTCTTTGTATTTTCTGCTATATTTTGCATAGCCTCCATTTATATCACAACATAAAGGTCCTACAGTGATTTCAACACCCTGTGCTATATACAAGTTATTCATTCTGTTGTAATGTGTCCAGCTGTGACCTGAACTTGGGATTAATTAAGAATCTAGACCACATAAGTAAAAGGTTTTCTGATTTGGCCTGCATTCATCTGTCAGTCTAGTACTTCAGAGGATATTTTGTCATAGAAATTGATGATCTCTAACAAAAAAAACCTTATGGGTCACACCCTCTGTTGTGTGTGGCAATGAATATGACCATACTGAGTACAGCTAACTGGAATAACACTCATGAATGTGACTGATAAAGTGGGAGTAAAAGGTATGGGTGGTGAACAAACAATTATTTATATAGAAATCTTACAAAATAACAAACTATCAATAAAATAAACATGTGCAGAGGTTAAGCGGTTTTAAAAAGTTCAACACTATTGATTTGTCCTCCAACACTGCAAATTGACCATTTTAAAATGTGCACACTACACATATTTAGAAAGACAGCTATTCTAATAAATATTGTAATAAATTAAGGCTCACAGAAACTTAAAGAAAACACAGAAACTTAACTGGTATCCAAAATTCAAGGCCTTGTGGATAATGGGGCGGGGGGGGGAGCTGCTCGACTTTATGGTTTTGGTATTTAATATTTTATTTAATATTTCTAGCAGTTGTCACACACTTACTGTGTAATTTGTCCTTTGCATTCTTTATATGTCATTTATTAACTATACATGTCAGTGTTTTATTTTGCTCAGATATTAAGCTTAATGAAATATTATGACTTTAAAAATTTAAAGAAGAAGCCATTTATCATGGGACCTCAAATGATGTACATGTATCTGCCCAAAACACCAAACCATGGTCCTACAATTGAGAGCTTTAACAGGTTTTATGCTGATCCATCTTCTTGTACAATCAAAAGCAACAGCACCTGGTCACATTTTGTATTTTTTTTAAATAGGAAGAAGTGAACACAAACTTGTACATTAGATTAGATTCAACTTTATTGTCATTGTACAGAGTATTGAAATAAAATTCAATTAACATCTATCCAGAAGAGCAAAGTACAGGGGTACTACCATTATTATATTTAGTCAATAAAGTGCAGTAATGAATATAGGAAGAATATTTATGAAATATGAGCATTATAATATACATATGTTATAGTTGGTAAACACAATTAGTTTAGAATCTCATTAGAAAATTCCTGGCAGATTGTAAGGGAAATATTAGCAAAGGATTGAAACAGCCAACTCTTTTTACCAACTCAACATCTTTTAGTAGGTATACTAGGCACTACACAGTTTGTAGTCAGTAAGGAGCTTGTCTGTTCTCGTTGCGGGAATTCAAAACTGTTTTCTCACTGAATTCTTCTGGTTTGGAAAGATTCTCAGATCATATGTATGTACGAAAACAGCATTAGACTTGAAACCTTCATTGCAACTTTATCATAAGTCATCTATTCAATTTATGAAGATATCATTCTCCCACCTCAATACCAACTCTCAAGCAATAAGTGAATTTCTTTAGGATAAAGAGCCTGTGTAGCACAAAACAAAACATTACTGTGATGAATTATTGTGTTTTTTTATTAAAGTTTAATGTCTAGCCAGTTTACTGGCTATTTCCCCAACAGGACCAGTCACCTATCAATGTGTCTTTGGATTTAGAGAGAAATCCAGAGTTCCTAAGGAAAGCCTACACAGGCACAGGGAGGACATGCATCATTCCCCATGGTCGGATCTTTGTTTACCTTTTTGGTTATCAAACATCACCATGGCATGAAGTGAGAGAGCTTACCATTGTACGAGAGAGGGCTGACAAAGTTAATTACAGTTAATAGTAAATTCTTCAAAAGATTTGGCTTATTTAAAAATGTTTATGAGTATCTATGAACAATTTAAAATGCATAATATATGTTAAAATATGTGAAATCATAGACAAGCTTATACTACTGCTTTAGCCAGATATTATTTAAAAATAAGATACAGTCAGTATAAAATCCTCATAAAGTACAATTAAAATAAAGCAGAAATGTGCTGTAAATAAAGAGAAATTCTGCCCAGGGAGGTGTTACAGAGCATTGGCATAGTGTTATCTGATATGGCTCAATAAACAATTTGTATAATCTGTATAATTTGACATAACCAATGTTATTATACAGGTTAACTTTGCAGCATTGTTTTCTACTGATCATTTTTTTTAAATAATCAAAATATACAGTTTAGCTAGCAGTACTCTGACTCCTGTATACAACAGCAGCAAATCAAAATGAAAAACTTACCTGACCCCTCAGCTTAAATGTAATCAACAGTTCAGTCTCAATCAGGTTAGTTCACTCTAGCCATGCTTCTGTGTTTGCAGATGATAAGAAGGTTCTTGCATTCAACTGTTCTCCAAAATTTGAAGGAATGCAGTTTTGGTCAGTAAAATCCCTCACAATTTACTTTTTTGCAGCAGCAATTTCTGTTTGGTATCATATAAATATGTGACCCATTTGTGAAACAGAGACTTGACCTGTGAAGTCAGTATATACATCTACTGTTCACTGTGTATTAGAAGGTTGACTCTTGTTTTGATTTGTTAAATCCTCCTCTGTGGACTCTGTGATGTCTGTTTCTACTCGTTTAAAACAGCTGTGTCTGTTGTTACTACTTTGACACTATATGGACTTAATAATTTACTTACTTTTGTAAACTTTGAAATCTCTGAATAAACAACACAGTCTTGCGCAGCTGCTAAAAAAAAAGAAATGGTCAGAAAAAATGTTTTATTAACACAAATCTATCTGCCCAGTTTGGGAAGTCTAATTCCCAAAAGATAATGAAATATATTCCTTACCAGCATTTACATGTGTCGACATGTATGATTTAAAACCTACTGAGAGAAACGAAAATTTAAAGGTTTGTAGGACAGTGTACAGTCACTGTAACAACCAGTTCTGAATAGAAATTAAAGGACTTTTTGCCTTTTCTACATCACAAAAATGTCAAAAACTTAATTAAAATAAGTTTAAAAAAGAAAAAGTATTTAAAAGCTATTATTTAGGCCAGTGAATATAGTGAGTTGGCTGTACTCTAACGTGGGTGCTTATTAATCCACTTGGATTTAGATACTGGCAAAAATTGCATTTCTAAAACAAAAAAGTTACTAATAATGTTTAATGCAGTTATAAAATAGCAATGTGAATTCAAATTAAGCATAGATCTACTAGCAGTGGGTTTGTAACTCTTATCGCAGATGCACAATGACAAACAGTATATTAAGGCTAATTAAAAAGTAAAATTACAGGTGTTTGAAAAGTACATTTTGTTTTCAATGTGAAAAAGTATCATTGAATGATCTGGCTCCGAAAAGTGGAACATTTTAATGTGTATTAAAAAGCCAGATGTTTTTAATTTCATTTCATTTCTAAAGAAGTAATTAGTGTGCATTTAGCTCATCAGACTTGCCCACTTATTCTGGTCAATGATTGTTTCGCAGCGACCACAAGAAGAGAAATATCCCGTAGGACCCTGGCTGTTGGCGCTGTTTGTCTTTGTAGTTTGTGGATCAGGTAATGTTTTGTACATGTGTTTATTCATATTAAGCTAAATATAATGGTAAAACCACTACAGTTGTATAGTTTAAAACATTATTGAGTTCCTGGCTAAGTGCTGTTACCTTTCTTCCATCCCGTCAGCCATCTTTCAGATCATTCAGAGCATCCGGATGGGCATTTAAGTTCCAGTGTGCTGCACGTCCCCAGCCCATCTGTGAGACCAGCACACGTTGGACTCAAGCAAAGGAAAGACTGAGGAGTCAGGATTCTGATCATCAGCTGTATGCCGAGAAGGCGAGCTCTGCATACGAATCATGGTTTAGTCAATCACATGTTTACAATGTACTTGGACATCAGGCGAAAGTGCTCTTCTACTGACCTATTGTGGCTGGCCTCGCCTCATCATGTCTCGTCACGGATCATACCTGTTTGTGCAATAGACCAGAAGCTTTTTTAAGCATTGATGCTGTGAAACATAGTTTGTATAGTTGTTGTACAGTACATTTTCAAATAAATATTACACATTTGCGATTTCCACACATTCTTTTGCTAAGATAAGAATCTGAATTCATTTCATTCATCCATCTATTGTCTTACGTTAAATTCTCCACTAGGGTCGCGCGTGCGCGCGGGGGGGGGTTCCTCCTGCCCATACAGAGGAGAACATTTCAGGTGCTGGGCAGATACACCCAGGACAGAAACAAACCCATTTTATATGGGGCAATTTAAAGCATGCAATTTACTTTGAATCCATGTTTTTGGATTGTCAGAGAAAACCAGATAACCTGGAATAAATACTCACTTTTTTTTATTTAAAAAGTAAATTTTCCCATTGTGGGACAAATAAAGGTCTATCTTATCTTAAACCTGGATCCCCAGCACTGAGATGCGAATGTGTTAACCACTAACCTTTACTAAAGCCTGACAGTATTAGTATATTTAGAAGTGAACTGCGGAATATGAGTCAAGTTTGGTTGACCATACATTTCTGTTTTTATTACTAATGTTTAAACTTTGCTGAACAATTGTCCACTAAACATAGCTGTCAGCCAGAAATTTCGAATTAGGACACAGCCAGGAGAACAGCATCAAAACCTCATAACTGAGAAAGCACCCAAATATTTCAGTATAGATGTGGAAACACAATTCTTTGTTGCATTTGTGCATCTCTTCACAATGTGAACAGGCACAGAAACTATGTGAGTCATCAGATCAGACCACTCAGTCATACTCACTTGCCAGTTTGAGCAATGGACAGGGGTCAGCGAGTATACCCCCACATGACCAGTCTGTTTGTACTGACTCATCCTTTAAAAGAGGTTTGAACTTTTTTTCTTGAATTTTTTGTGACTGTAACACTTCAGACCAGAGACAGACTTTACTTGGTCACACCAAAAAGCCATGTGCACCCAAGACCATTAAAATTTCATGCTTGATCAGTATTCTACATTATTATCATCATAGTAAAAATTTCCTGTATCAGACATCAAGAACTGATTTTCTAATATTTTTCTTTCTTGGTTGTACCATTGTAACAATGTTTTTGATGTTACCCAGTAATGTTTTAAAACTGGTCGCTATATATATATATAATGACTGTTTAGGTTTTAAAAAGGTATATGTAAATGTAAAAGTTTCAACAACAATAATGATCCACAAAATCTGCCACTGATTACCTTGAGGAGACAAAGCTACTTTTTAAAAAAGAGAACTTTAGTTTCCTGACCAAAAGATCTGACAAAATATGTGATGAGACAAACAACCAAGAAAAATCTCAGAGCTGCAGGACCTTTGTAATGAAGAGTGGGATGAAGAATTAAAAGAATTTCAAATGGATACAAGAGCATTCCCATGCTGTGATTTCTGCCAAAAACACACTGCAAGATGTCCAAATACAGCTCTGCACTAAAGCCACATGAATGATTGAGACTTTTTTTATATGAAGAAGTGTATTAGGGTTTCCTGACAATATTGTGTCAGTTAATAAGCTATGCCCAGCGTTCTTCACACGACTGCTTTAATCTTTTAACAAGATCCATAAATCCATAGTTTAAGTGTTTGCCAGTGGTCTGAGAAAAGCCTCGACTTTAACCTCATTAACATGTTTGAAATAAATTAGAATACAATTGCAAAACAGATCACAAATATTTACTGGATTTGAGACAGATTCCCATAAGACAGCACATGGTCTCACATTCTTTCGGAAATATTTAGTTTTCTCTGTAGGTAGATGCTCCAGACAGTCTTGTGATACTGCAGCCTTTCAACTATTAAAAATACTTGGTGGGTTTATACAGCTGATTGCCTGCAAGTTCTGCATAAAGAAATCTCAGTGGAGCATTTGAACCAGCTCAATGAATTTAACTGCCTCAGAGCCGACAAAAGCACTTCAGTTGGTATGGAACATTACCGATCATGAGAAAAGCCACAGGGCAGAGTAGGACATGGTTTCTTCTAAAGGGAGTGAATGCAGTTTTTAATATGCAGCAGCTTAAAACTATGATTAACGATTAAAAAATTCTAAAGTTAATGAAGCCATTAAATCTGGCGGACAACACAGAAGCAACACGCACACAGTTTTCAGCCAAGGTTCCTTACACATTTTATTGAGTGTTGTGAAGTGCAGTTGAACTATTTTACACCTTATATCGGGTTCTGAAGAACATGCACGCAACAGAAGCATACAACTGATACAATGAACGCAATGCTGATGCTTATTAATGCTTGACGATATAAAGCGGAATCTGAAAGTTTGATCTCCAGCATACTTCACGGTCAAAAACTGAAATCACATGGGTGCAACACACTTCAAATAACTTCATTTGAATAGGGTTTACAGCAGGTGGTAACACAGCCAAGAAGTTGGGTAGTTGTCTATTGTTCTGTAAATATCCTAAGACTGATACCTCCCTCCAATTTCATGCGCCTAGAACAGCATTAAAAAAATCCAAACATGTCAGCCAAACCAAACTCATCTCAAGTTTGTACAGCCTAAATAGTGTCTTAGTGTTTCGCACAATATTGCTATCTTACAGATTACTTACACTAAATGTACAGGAATATACAACATTCCCACCCTCCCACAGTTTCAGCTCAGCACAACACCTCATTCCTCAGACCCCTGCAAAAACAATGGCGCTGCCTATCCAGCTTTAGTCTCTACAGCTAGACTGAGGAATTCGATGCTGAATACCTCTTCTAGGTCACATGGCTCCCTTCATTCACCCAGGTATAAATGATGACACCAAAACACATATTTAGGTCACATCTCCTACATCTCCATGCCTGGTGCACTGATTGATTGTTCATAATAGAATTTGTCGCTATTAAAGTGCTTGCTTTTGAGTCTTAAACAGAAAAACTGCGACTCAGCATTTCCTACAAACAAACAAAAAAAGTAAGCAAGGCATGGAAACACCCTTACACAGCCAGAGTCACCACTGAATATGACACAGCTTAAAATCCTTTAGACACAGAGACAGTGATTCTGAGTCATGTCCACTTTGATTTTTTTTTCTTGACAGGCACAGTTCATATAAATTGGCAATTTCCAACATGTCAGCAACATACTGGACTGTCAGCAGTGTGTACAGCATCTCAGAAAAGCCTCCGTCAAGTTTTTAGACGTTAAATATGTGCAAACTTTATTTCAATGCTCCGGTGAGTGAGGCGTACGCCCTCCCCCTAAACTGGAGTTTTGCCTTGGGTCAGTTAAAAGCGGTGATTTTGCCCTCTTGCAGGGAACCCATGTGTTAAACGGCTGGTCCAGAGTTCTGCGCAGGGAGCTGCTGCACCGGCACGGATGACGGCTGCACACTCTGTGTGGATGATGGTGGAGAACCACTCTGAACTTGAGCCTGAAACTGGGCTAACTGCTCTGGACTGGCCAGGTTCTTCAGCAGGTTGTTTTCCTGCTCCAGCTGAGAGTTTCTTTCGATCAGTTCTTTGATTTGTTCTTTCAGCACCTCCACTTCCTCTCGAACAGCATACATCAGGTGACTCTTAACTAAATCCTGATGACAGAATACACATAAGAGCATTTCCAGTTAGGCATAATGTCCAACATGCATCTCACCAACACACACCCATTGATATCATATCAAGAACCTGTCTTATCGAAAAATGTTAATGGACATTATATGAAGATTACAAATGCATAGAGAAAATTTTAATCACCAATCCACACATGTCCTTTAATGTGTATCTTTTGCAAATGCTAGGACACTCCTCATTTCTGATTTTGTGTCAAGAAGAAAATATATGATCTATAACAAAATACACCTTTGTTTGAACTGAGTAAATCTTAATTTATTCTGCAGACACATGTTTTATGTAGGTAAGGTGTTTTGGTCTTTGACCAGTGGTGGCTGGAATTTTGCCAGTCTGTACGTATGGAGGTCATACAGAAAATATGCCAACTTGCATGCTTTCACAGTTACAGAAGACAAAGCATGTTGGCTAATCGTCAAAATAGAACCAGAAAAGCCATCAACGTGTGTTTTCAGTCTTGATGTTATCAGTTTCTCTAGCAAATAAAATAAGGCACAATGCTATGTGATTGCTTATAATCTGAAGAGCATTATTTTATAATATGAAGAGCTGAAGAGCATTATTCTCTCGAATATAGAGAAACAGCTATTGAGTACATATATCCAAATACCAGCACCAATATTCAACTACAAGATTTAAAAAGGAAAAAAATCACATCAGTGCTTTAATCTAAAAGGCCTGATTAAGCATTTAAAGACAGAAATGTGAGGAAAAGATGTAAACCATGGCAGTGTAATTAAGCTAAAAGAAACTGTGCTGACAATTGGGAGTTTAATGGTAAACAAAATGTGACTGATTTAGTGCAGCTCTAACAGTGGCAGTTTTACAGCCTGGGCTACTGGGGCTATAAAAGGTCCTCTCACAATGCATACAGTGAGCTGGCATGAAGCAAGATTTAGAATAGCAATGCTACTGAAGTGATGTGCAGGCACTGGAGTGGTGCAGTGCTACAGGACAACAATGGTTCCCACTCAGAGAGAGGGACTACCTGCATTCAGCACTACAGGCTTCTCACTCTGACACAACAAAATGGCCGAGCCCACAGGCAGCTCGACCAATCAGAGGTGCAGATATTTTTAACTGCCTGTTAGAGCTTTGGCCTTTGCCTAGCAACAGTAACGAAGCACAGGATGGCGTGACGGCAGGCGTACTGTTCCAGTTCCACTTCATGGATCCATGCAGGAAATGGGAGTCCACATTAGACTCAAGCGTACTGCTGCGCCACAATGTGCCTCACTATTCTGTACAGCTAACTGAGTCAAACAGCATTAGAACCAGGCTGTAATACTGCGGAGCTGCTGCTCTGACTGCCTTAGATGAGCATCAGCCGCATCTCTGGTGCATAAAGTGCAGCTTCTCTCTGCATCAGGGTCCGTTTGATGATTATGTAATGGGGTGGTCAGTTGCGCTGATGCTGATGCAGCTCGTATAGTCACTCGCATTAATGCACTAAATTCTGGACTGGACAGGTCTGCAGACAAAAGAAGAAGTCCACACTTACCATTGCTTGCTCGATTTTATTGTCGATGGCCACAACACTGGCACCGGAGGAACTGCAAATTAAAAAAAAGAAAAACATTGAATCAGGGCATTAAAATAATATTCTTGTAAAAGCATACGTCATCACAAGTGAAAAGCATGTCGTTATTTAAGCTACAGAACCCCGTACAATTTATGTGGTTAAAACGATTTGAACACCAGTCAGCTCGATTATGAAACACTATATGCCATTTCTGAGTCAGTGCAGCAATTCAGGTAGAATAATCTCACACAAAAATCAATGTACCGTAAGACAACAATGCCCTCAATAAAATAATCACTGCAATTTATGCCATTAACCGATTTTTAGTAACTACACGACAGAGGCGCTTCTGTTACCTATTGTCGAGCCTCACGGATGAAGTGTCGTTTCCCAGCAGCGAGGATAAAAACGATATTGAGAAATTCCTTAGCTGGCAAACACCAAGATCCATCGCCACCGAGTAGCAGTGAGAATTCATGCTACAGCGTCCATGTAAAGCGCATGGAAAGAGAGAAAGTGGAGGTGTTCAGAGCGGACCGAGCGTTACATAGTCGTTCCACTGCGCGGCTCGAAGCGGCGGCTGTGAAGACGCGACCTCGAGGGGAAAGCGACGGAGAGGCTGCTCTTCCGCAGCGCTAACATCCAGCTCCGCCGCACAAAGGATCTCCAAGGTCAGCTCAGCGCCGCTCTGCTGAAAATCTGCAGCCTGAGCCATTTGCATAATTTAAGCGAGAAAAACAGCGCAGCTCCTCCCTCTATTGGTGGAAGTGGAACCTCATTTGCCTAATCTATGCGGGAACGCCTCCAGCCGAAAGTCAGCCGAGCGGATCTGCATGATTTATTCAAAGCGCTGCCTTCAAATAAGGAAATTCCGGTTCCGCTGGCACGCAACGCTTCTTTCTGATTGCAGCAGACTAACGTAAACATTAGCTCTACCGGCGGAGCAAACCCGACCGAGTCCGAGATCAAAAGCAGCCAGTACTAACAGCGTAAGAGCCCAGCTTCGAGACAGGACAATCACGTCAGAGCCTAGAAAAACTTAAGACATCGACAAAACATAACTTCAATGAATAACCATTTCATACTTGCGAAACCAGGGCACTGAAAAGTATAAGTACTGAAAAAGTATTACAGTTCCTGCAATACCGTTTTAATATAACTCATAATTTAATATAATGTATATGTATTACTCTGCTGTTCCTCGCTATGGTACAATCACGTTACACTGTATGATGTGTTTTTCAAAGCAAACTAATTTGAAATTTACACACAGTTATACACACACACACACACAAAAAAAAAAACGTTTCGGCGCTGGGAATTACACCCAGGACAGGGTGCCAATCTATCGCTGGGCACACACTCACACAGTATATGGGGCAATTTGCATATGGGGCAATTTGGAGATTTCAATTGACCTTTATCCATGTTTTTGGACTGTGCGAGAAAACCGGAGAACCCGGAGGAAACTCACGCAGACACTGAAAGAACATGGAAACTCCACTCAGATTGGGATTCGAACCGGGAATCCCTAGTGCTGAGAGGCGAACGTGCTAATCGACCATGCAGCCCTATCTATATTTATCTATCTAAAGAGGTTAATAACCCTAAATAGTTCAGTACTGTACTACACTGTTTACGAACAAGAAGCTTGTAATGTGTGTTAATTACTCTAATCAGTCCCTTAATCCCACATTTTTGACTGTGCATCTTGTCTTATGTAATAAAGTAGGCTAATACATTTTTCTCTTTTGCTTTTTTTGCATGATCTTGGCAAAAGTAGACATTATAGCCTGTTGTTGCAAAGATAACATATTGGTTATTTTTAAGGAAGGGCCTTGAGCTGGGTCTGTAAAGTTTCATATTTCACATGCTTTGGATGATTATATTCTTTAGCATGGTGAAAATGATCATTGGTGTTACATAATATATCCCCATACTATATTTTTTTCAATACTCCTATTCAACAGTTGAATATTTTAAGTCTTGCACTGGTACTGATGTTCAATTCTATGGTAACACTGTTGCTTAAGTTTTGGCCGATATTTCCATTTTTTAACATGCTTACACTCCTGACATACTAATGTACAATACGAGTTCAGAACTAGACAAATGCAATAGTGATGTGTGCATTCTTAATTACAACATCATGAATAATATTACCCACTCTTCACGTTACCTAACGTCCTCTGGCCGATGCATTTATCCAAATCGACTCACCAGTATACCAACCCAATGGTTGGGGTCAGAGCATGTCAGCCTTCAGAATGACACCATAACCACTAATCTACCACACCCATGAAGTACAAAGTCTACATCTGTGATCTTTATACTCAAGAACCTATCATTTGCTAGCTTGCATTATGATGAATGTGCACCAAGTGTACTGCTAATTACCATATACACACTTATGCAAGCAGTCAATTCTTGTGATCATGGATCAGTGTCTCTGCCATTGTTTCTCATTATTCGTACCTTAATAAATAAAGTCCCGTGGGACCCGAAACTAAATTTTTACAAATTCACTTTGAGTAAAATTTTGGGAGCAATTTTACTCAAATTTGAACTATTTTTAACTTTCAGGACTACTCATTTTGCCCCTCACTCACCCCAACAGTTTAGCCTCATGCAGCCCCCTCGCCCTTTATCATTATACCGTTTTGTTTTTGCCTTTGTTTCATGTTCAGCTGAAATGCTGCATAAAAAATAAATTCCCTTTAATCCTTAAATAAAAAAATCAAGAAAACTTAACCTTTAAATCAAACATGATGTAAAGTTTTCTTAACCATAAGAGTCTCACATGTCAAAGTAAGGATGAAAATAATACAAAGAATCAGTTAAGGTCTTTAGTAAGGGACCTTCACACAGAGTTTTAAGTAAAAGTCATCCTTATTATTTGGTAAGTGCTAAATAAATATGCAATGATTAAATCTAGCCACCAATCGATCCAGACAAAGTCTTATGCAAAAAGTTCAACATCCTTGTTTAAAGTTCCATGTTTCAGGGAACTTCTGAACATTTTAATGCAAATACTAAAGCACCAGAATAATTAAAGGATATAAAAAATGGATGTTTGGAACACTATAACACGTTTAAACGACCTGATCTGTGGGATCAGCATGTATAGCCTGACACTTGCTGGCAGGACATAGAATAGCAGCAAACTCCCCCCTCCTCCCAAACACACTGCCGATGTGTAAAACATGCAAAACCCTCTCTGATTTAATAGCCTATTACACGATTTAAGCTACTAAACAAAGTTTAAGTCACACATGATGTATTGTTCATATCAAACCCAATGAAGAAAGTCAATAAGTAAATATTCAAAGACCAAGCTTAATGTTAATTAATTAAAGGCTCCACAGTTTAGTGGTATATTGCCCAGAGACAGAACTGTCCACACACAAGGGCATTTAATCAGTAACCTCTTGTATATAGATTGCCAGATCAGAGCTTCAGAAATTAAATGCTTTGCCCTAAATGATTACACAAAACAATTATTGAATAAGCATTAAGATAGACTTCAAACATTTTCTTTTTATACATGTTTGCCAGTATTTAATGCAAGGTCATAAATCCACCAGTGTTTCCAATATCATGTAAAAAACAAATAGCATGCAATAACTAAGTGATACACACAACTGGTGCTTAATATGGTTCCCTTGTTGAATTTAATTGTCATGGAAACACATTTTTATGTATATTTGAAATGCATTTCTTATTTTTAGGATACACAAACTTTGTGGTATTTGATTTATAAAATACTAACACATTTGTACCAATGTACCAATTCAGCATCAGGGCTACTGTAAAAACCAACAACACTGAGAGACAACACCTTCAACAACAGTTCCCAGAGTGTGCATTGACATGCACGCTCATTCTTTGCCCTTCACACGATTTAGGCCTACTTTTGACATTAAGTGCATTTCCCACCTGTTCATAATACAATATGAAGTGCAAAAATGATTACTGAAACAACTTGGAAACCAAATTGTTTGTGTAGACATACACACACTAACTGCCCACTTATCAGGTACACCTATTAACAAGAGCTTGTTAATATATATCCAATTAGCCAATCCAACGATAATGAGGTCATTCGGGCATGTGGACATGGTTAAGACAACTGCTAAAGTTCAAACCAAATGTGAAATCCAATATTTAAAACAGACGTGCTGCTCTTTTATTAATCTAAACTACAACAGACATCTCTCACTTAATAAAGCAGGAATAAGGTTGGCTTAGAAAAAAAAAAAGATATGTTTGATACATTCATTCATTCATTATCTCCCGCTTATCCTCTATTAGGGTCGCGGTGGGGTTCCCCATGCCTATCCAGGGGAGAACGTCTCGGGCGCTGGGCAGATAGACCCAGGACAGGGCACCAATCCATCGCTGGGCACACACTCACTCACAGACACACTCTAAAATGGGGCAATTTTGAGAAATCAATTAACTTGATCCATGTTTTTGGACTGTGGGAGGAAACCGGAGAACCCAGAGAAAACCCACACAGACACGGGGAGAACATGAAAACTCCACCCAGATGGGGATTCGAACCGGGAATCCCTAGCGCTGAGAGGCGAATGTGCTAACCACTAAGCCACCGTGCCGCCATGTTTGGTACAAGCATCTTCTTTTACTTAGACATTGCAATAGGCATTTTTGCACAATAATAAGAGTGCTTGTATGAAACTCACTAAGGGGTTATTTATTTAGTGCAATGGTGCAGGAGAATTTCATTCAGAAAATGCAACAGTTCTCACAAAATTATTTTACAATTACATATGCACATTGGACACATATTGGTCAAAGTTAATGGCACATTTTCAAAATAGCATAAAAATAGATTTAAATACAATTGTGGCAAGTCACAATTGGTTTAATCTAATTAATGTGTCTCAGTGTACCACAGTGAGCATAAAGAAAATAAAAGCATTTTCATTTTCAGAAAAGAACTATAAGATAATGTGAGAACTAAATTTTAACAAACTCAGGGCTACAAGTTGATCTCCAGAGTGATTTGTCATCCAGTCTTTAGACGTTTAGGAACTAAATAAATATTGATGGAAGACTGAAACAAAGTAACACTGTTCCAGACAATTTACAGACAAAATCAAGCCGATTTAAAGGTGCAGGCTAAAACAGTGGGAGGTCTCACTGCATGTCACCATCCGAACAAACTGTACACTACAGAAGGAACCACAGGAGGACGAGATTGTTGATACAGAGATCTGTATCAACTGTATAAACTCTTGTAGATAGTTTAGAATAAAATAGAGCTTTTGGGTAAATATATACTCTGTAATTGTGACCGTGATATGCATCTGGCATATCTGACCAAATCCATTTATATTTTTTACATTAAAAATGGCCACAAATTATCTTCAGGGTTAATTCAGTTTTTAATTTACAGTTGATTCTTCTTAATTTTGTAACTGAATTAATTATAACATTCACAAGAATGTCTTCCAAGATCAGATTTTATCAAACATTGTTAATATCCTATATACACTACATCTACTACAACTAATAGTATATAATAACATATAATAGCCAGCAAATAAGGAAAAGTGGGGAACTGATGACCGTACACAGATGCACATAGGGAGCAAAGGCTGATCCAACAGATGAGCTACTGTAGCTAAAACTGCTGAAGACGTTAATGCTGGCTCTAAAAGTGCTGTTTGGGAATACAAAGCCACAGACCAGGATGGGGGCTATGCTGACCCCTTGTCCACCAACGAAATCCGAAACAGTGGGCATGTGAGACTCGGACTAGGGAGCAATATAAGAGGGGGGGGGGGGGGTCTGATCCCCCCCCCCCCCCCCCCCCCCCCCCCCCCCCCCCCCCCCCCCCCCCCCCCCCCCCCCCCCCCCCCCCCCCCCCCCCCCCCCCCCCCCCCCCCCCCCCCCCTGTACAAAGCAAAAGCAAACATGGTTTAGGAAATTTGGTTCATGCCTCAAGTGTTTTGAGGAGCACAGCAATGAATTTGAGGTGTTGACATGGCCTCCAAATTCCTCAGATCTTAAACCAATCTGTGTTCATGTGCTGAACAAAGCAGTCCGAACTATGGATGCCCCAACTCACAATTTACAAGAATTAAATGATCTGCTGCTAACATCTTGGTGCCAGATAGCACAGCTCACCTTTAGGGACCCAGTGGGAACCAACAATATTAGGAAGGTGGTCATAATGGTATGCCTGGTTGGTGTGTTAATTTTGACAATGAAGTATTAATAACAGTTTTTTTCTAACACTGTTTTTTTTTTAGCATTCAGCTAGGCATATTGTATGAATAAAGTAAACAACCATGCTTGAATTTTTACTTCTCCGCTAAAATAAACCATGTTAAAAAGTCCTTCATTTATTAAATGGTTTAATACAACAATATGCTTCAGTTACCATTAAATATAGTGCCATTATTCCAGTCAGAAGAAGTAGCACAAAGGATAAAACCAAAATCCATGTCACACAACAGGCTTCCAGCAATTCCTTGACAGGAAGAAGCTTTAGGCAATACACAGTCCAAATATATCTTCACAGGAGCCTGACCTCAGATTCTAAACAAGGTTCTTAGTCTAATGTCATTTAAACAGATTACAGAGCTACTCATTCATCCCTATAGAGACCTTAAACCACCTTACAGTTTCAGACTAATCACAGTGCTCACGTCAGACATGACCCGACTAACATTTCTGTATGGCATCTACTATCACCATAAACCGCATGCATGATAAAATTTCTTAAAACACCAAGGTCACACAAACTTTTAATACTAAAATGTAAAATTAAAACAAATAACTATTTATAACATGGGTTTCTCCACCAGATTAGATTTCCAAAAAGTTAGTATATATACTAAAATATATATAAAAAAGGAGAAATAAAAACAACTAAAAAGTTGGTCTTTTTCCTCAAAACTTTACCTCTTTAAATGCTCTTCCAGCTCCCAAAACAATAGCTTCATTGCCATTTCGTCCTGGCCCCGCACCTGGAAAACTGATTCTCTCATTGATGAGTCAATTAGCAAGCCTTCCAAAACAAAACTTAATCCACTACCTTTCACTGGGCTCAAAGACATGCACATCAGGGCAAAAAGCAATATTTTCGGATGAATAATTGGCAAAAAAGAAACAGAAATTACTATATAAGGGTTGTGTACATCTCTTCAATTCTCTTTGCTGTTGGCTTTGTATGTGTAGAAGGCAGAATGGCGAGTGATGGATCGCAAACAAGAGCAGAGCAAGCTGTGACGTCACATCATGTGACTCAGAGTTACATAAACCTAAACCAACGACGAGATTGAAATCTTCAACATTCAGTGTAAAGCGTTGATGCTCAGAAGGCTGATCACACCACCACGAATATTTTGCCAAGACTAGCCTATCATATCCTTTCCTCTCCTCCTCCTCCTCTTTTCCCGCCAACACAACATGCATTTCTCTTGTCTTTTGTGAGAGACGGGCCCCTACACTTCAGTCTGGACTTGTCTTGTCACTTCTCATCAGCACTGTGCCTCAGCAATGGCTTAGTCTGCCTACGTTTGATGAAGCATACACACGTCTCCTCAGGCTCAGGGCGCTCGCATTGCAACAACAGGGCAAAGCCTAACAATAGTAAGGATTGTACCTGTTTAAAGAACAGTAAGCGGCATAGACATTTTACAGCTGGATTTGTTCTCAATTTCTTTTATGAGTTCTAAAAAGGAAGAAATGTCAAGGTCTAAAAGTATTATATATTTAAAAAAATACATATATACATATATATATTCGAGTTATAATTTTAGCTACAAACAACACTATAAGATCATAAACATTATAAACCATAATTTAAATAGGTCTTGTTGCCAGATCAGTAAAACTGGATCAATATTAGGAGGACTATCAGTTATAACTAAAGAGGTGCATTTTCTGAAAAAAAAAGATGTGAGATGTGTGCAGCGTAGTTGTCCACAGTACTTTCAGTGTAGCAGAGTACAGAGGAGCAATACAATATTTAAAAAGCGATGATAATTGAACAGAAAGTGCAATCAGTCTGTCAATGTGGCGAGCTTCCTGTTTGTAGCTCAAAATTTTCTGTTTTTTTCCTATTTGAAATGAACTAAGCCAACTTTGAAGAGTGATCGAGTGAACAAAGAGTATTATTTCAAAGGACCAGTCTGGCTGCAGCCATCTTCGACGTCAGTGAATTTCAGATTTGTAGGCCGAAAGTCGCCAGAGTTACAAGAGTGCAAATATCACCGTAATGTGAAATGAATGGGAATTTCCGCTCAGAAAAATGGGAATATTTTGGGACCGATTTGACCGATTCCTTCGCTGTATACAAGCACTTGTCTCTCTGATGAGCCAGATGTGTCCTGCGAAAACTGTTAAAAACTCGAAAATTGCATGAGAATAATGCTTGAGAAAATGATAAAAATTGGATAACAATAGTGTGATTGCCATACAATATGGTAATAAATAAAAATTTGGAGTTAAAAAAATCTAAACAGCTTTTAACAAGCTCTTCAACTAATAATAAGAAAAATAAAAAAGTAAAAAATTGTGTTTCAACTTTGTATTGAAACACAAAATTGCTTTGGCATTAACAGCTTTATCAAAAATCAAATCTCTGCCACAAGAGATTCAATAATTCAGGTATAATCTAAAGCACATGAGAATGATGATGGAATTTTTACAAAATATATAAATCACCAGCTAAGGAGTAGGTTCTTGATTGTTACACTTTAAATGTATGGGGTGATTTTTCAACTGCTGATAACTCTTGCGATCTTGATAAATTAAAGCTTTTCTTTAGGCGCCGATATTTTGTTGACGCATCGACACCAGTTTTGCAAATTGACTTATTTTCGTAATTGATCACGTCGATGTAGTTGATGCGTTGCCCCAGCTCTATACCTTAACGAATCCACGTGGTGATAAAATCTTTCAACAGTCCTTTAAATAACCACTAGATCTTATTATCTTGGGATGCTAAATAAATGCTCAGCCGCACATGTAAACTGTGACACTGACGAATGAGAGACACATTGCCACTCAGCATGAGAGGGTCCTTTTGCCATTTGGGCTGACAGCAGCAGGTTGCACAACAGAGCTCCGTCCTGTATTCTCCAGCTTCCACTCATTCAACGCAGAAAACACAGAAAACACTGGACAGCCTCAGCAAATTTTACTCCACGAGCAAGAAATGATGCATGTAAACTGCTATAATATGCAATGAGCATAACTTCTGTGA
Source organism: Corydoras maculifer (assembly GCA_019802435.1). NCBI lineage: Eukaryota > Metazoa > Chordata > Actinopteri > Siluriformes > Callichthyidae > Corydoras > Corydoras maculifer. The sequence goes on along the minus strand of JAFMOD010000554.1, from coordinate 608,739 downwards.
TGCAGTCACTAATCATTTTCAGTCAAGCTCTTTCAGTTCTACACAACCCTGCCTAAAAACCTCCGGGATATATTTTGCTTATAAGCGGACTACGTTACATAAAGTGTTATATAAAATGCAAGCAATATCAACGGATGGCTGAAATTTCCACTTGACATTTCTGAATATTAAGACCTTAAATAATTTGTCATTATAAAATAAAACATCATTTGGAACTAGAAATGCATAACTAAAAAAAAAAAAAGATCTTGTGTTTAAGGATGTGATCAACTACAGTCTCACTCACACAATAGCAGTTATACAACAGTACTCATATGCATACAGAGGCAACAGGTATAAGTAATATGAAGTGAAGTGTAGCATTAGCTGGGAATGCCCAAAGGCAAAACGGTCTGAGGAGGGGAAGGAAAAAACGAAATCAAAAATAACTAAATATACAAATCAATGCTATGAATTATTTTACTGAATTTATATTACATTAAGGCATGAGCAGTTAGAACGTTATATTTTCTCTGTATTGTTTTGTCTAAGGAATCCACACCAAGGAGCCTACACCTTATTCAGGTGAAAGTCCAATTATGTAAAGTCAGTATGCAAATGTACTCATTCTGATTCCAAAAGTCAACCTTGACATTACATTTTATTTTTGGAGTTGTTTTTCTTTTGCACTCTGTTGCAGACCGATTAGCAGAGTTATTGTAGCATTTCTAAGGGTTAAAGCCATTTTGAAGATAGTCTATTAATCTTTAAATTTACATTTAGACACTGTCATTTAGCAGACACTTTTATCCAAAGCAATTTATAAGTGAGAGAAAATACAGTAATATACTATAATATGCAAAATATAGTAATGAGGGTCAAAGAAGTCGCTTAAGAACCCATTCTGGTAATTTCAGTCCTAAGATTTAAACTTCTAACCTTAATATTGAGTCCAGTACATTAAACACTGAGCTACCACACCCAACCGCTCTCAGAAATAAATTCATCTGTTCACTGGCTGTGTGAAAATTCTAGTTGATCAGCAGTTATAGAATAACAGAATAGAATAACTTTATAGCTCATTCCAGACTGTCTATCAAAATTACATTCATTTCCCCATTCTAATGGATGATGTAAACATTACCAAAAGTTGTAATGTTCATATTGCACGGTAGTTACATTCCTCGACAGATTATTTAATGCAATAAGTATACATATGTTTCGTATAAAATGCTTGGTGAGTGTATACACACAACATTCACAATATAAAACACAATATCCAAAATGTTTTAATAAAGCTGAAGTGCATTAAATGTAGCCCAGGCAAGCTTCGGGTCCCTAGTAAATTTAGACAATAGTGGGGATCACGAGAGGCACTGTACATGGTGTTCCTGATACAGATGGCTAGTCAAGCATAAGTATTATTTCCACTTGAGGCGATTTTTTTTCCAAAAATGTTAAGATCTAAAATTTGCTGCTTTGGGTATGATCCATTAAAACAGTACTGTAAAAAAAATAATTAAATAATAATAAATAAATAAAATAAAGGTATTCTTTACTCTCAACTACGTTATATCACTTTATATATTGTTTTTAAAATAGGAGTCTATACATAAACTTGTTGAAACAGTTAACAAAATCCCCTTGCCTCAAGGTCTCTCCCAGTCTTGTAAAACATAACGACTTTCAACATGCAAAAAACTACTGAAAAATACTACAAGATTTTACAGTTTTATTATAAACTGTTTTAATCTCGTTAACATATTTTAAGTTGTTTGCCCCACCCTCACAGCCACCCAACACTGTATGCTCATTTTGACGTGTGTTGCAACTGATCAATGGCTTTCAACAAGAATATAACCTGAATAGACAGGCGAGTGTGCAAGGGAAAATTACTAACTCTGTATCACCCTCATTCACCCTCATTCTGTATCATCCTCATTCTATCACCCTCATTCATTTTTGCAGGAGCCAAAATGAGACGGGGGGAAGGGAGAGAAGAAAAAAAAAAGTATACCTTTAACGGAACCAAGAATAAATTCTAATTATGCATATATTCAATTTTAGGGAAAAAAAGTATAAGGATACACCTTTTAAACTGAATTCAGGTGTTTCAATCAGTTTCATTACCATAGGTGTTTAAGAAGTGTGTACAGCTAAGGTGCAAGGTACAACAATTATTGTAAACATTAATTCCATCTTGCGTTTCTAAAATGCAATACAACGCATGTACACTGTAGTCTCCATGTGGTTCGGTCCAAATACATGTACCGATACACCCCTAAATTTATTATACACACACACACACACGTCAGCTGTCACTTATAATAGAGCTGGTATCCATTTTTCTGCATTTGAGTGAGCTCATTTCTACCTTCAGTCACGTCAGCTTATGACGACTGTTCTCTTCCCTATTGCTCTGCCCTAATTCTAGGCGCAACATTGTCAACCGGCAGGATCCAGTTTGGTCAAAGCTCTGGCAGCATCTGTTATTTACAGGGATATCTTCATCTTGTGCAGGTCTGTGCATAAATATACACCTGCAGCTTTCCAATCTGTATGCTGAACGTGCCAGCAGCAAAGACGGCTAAAATCCAAAATGGTTGCAAAGTACGAATTCAATCCAACAGAAAGCTATGTCCTATTTTCATTCAGGGTACGCAATCAGTTTAAAGGGCTCCATTAACATATACAAATCCTTCCTTTAATTTAAATGGATAATAGCTTTAGTAGCTAGGTTCATAATTACTATTCTGTATTTACTACAAGTAATTTACTACGTGGTAAACAGATTTTTGAACAAGTGACCAATGGCCAAAAAAACTTGTCTAACATTACTAATTACTAATAATCAAGCATGTCATATTTGAGACTATATTTTTCTGTTACATAAACAAATAATCCAAGATCACATACAGTAGCCACAAAAACCTTAAAACAAGACAATTCATAATCATTACATTTACGTTATTTAAAAGATGCTTTAATCCAAAGTGAGTTGCAAATGATAGAAAAGGTTATAGACTGATTATTATCCACTCTGGCTTTTTCATATCAAGAGTTTGTGATAAAAATGTGTTTTGAGTTGTTTTATCTTCGACAAGCAGTGTCCGATACCTTTTTATACCTTTAACCATACAGTGTACTTCTTTATAGCTTGGTCAGAACTAACTTATATAAATGACATAAAATACTAGTATTTAAAATTACACTTTCCATTTTTACATGTGCATTGCTAATGTGCACATGACTTTTCAAAATAAACAATCTGCCATCTCAAAAGTTTCAAAAATCTCGTGGCCCCAAATACGTCTGAGGCTTTTCAGAGCCCAGTTCTAAACCTTCTCTTACTTTATGTATTAAGTAGTTGCATAAACCTGGTCATACATGTTGCAGACAAAGATTTTTTCATTAATCTTTATTAGTTGAGGAACACCGAACATGGCTGGAACAGCCTCATTAGCCCCTTTAATTTTTGTTAGAACAGGAACAGAGAGTGGGCACCAGGAAAATGGGCACACTGCCTCCTTCCGTACGCCTGGCAGGAGAACAGAGGTGTGCTGTTTGCTAGCGCCAGTGCTATGGGCATGCATGACTGAGAAATGTCTCAAAGTATGAGAAAAATACTTTCAGAAACAAGAAGAAGAAGAAGAAGAAGAAGAAGAAGAAGAAGGAGGAAAAAAAAGATTTAAGAATGTTAAAAATAATAAGAGGTCTCCCACACTACGCTAAGGTACAAAAATTTGCTAAAAAAAAAAATTAAGAAACAATAAACCGATGAAAGTAAATATTAATACAAACAACTTGCCAATTACCGGCACGGTGGCTTAGTGGTTAGCACGTTCGCCTCTCAGCGCTAGGGATTCCCGGTTCGAATCCCCATCTGGGTGGAGTTTCCATGTTCTCCCCGTGTCCACGTGGGTTTCCTCCGGGATCTCCGGTTTCCTCCCACAGTCCAAAAACATGGATCAAGTTAATTGAGTTCTCCAAATTGCCCCATAAAGAGTGTGTGAGTGAGTGTGTGCCCAGCGATGGATTGGCGCCCTGTCCTGGGTCTATCTGCCCAGCGCCCGAAATGTTCTCCCCTGGATGGGCATGGGGAACCCCACCGCGACCCTAATAGAGGACAAAGCGGGAGATAATGAATGAATGAATGAACTTGCCAATTACATCTGACAAATTTATCCAAGCTCCAAACCAAAGTGACATACATCAACACTTAAAAGCTTACTTACTATTTAAATGATAAATCTTTTATGGCGATGTGTTTTTTAAAGCTCTTCAAAATAAATCCAAATCAAGATTTAAAAAAATTATTCACAGAGCTCTGCAGACCAAGCAAAGCAGCAAAGCTGAACCAGTTCAAACTGGTCTTCTGTGATGCTGAACAATACAACTGCACTAACATTTAATCAGCCACACACACATTC
>JAFMOD010000554.1:575412-603433 GCA_019802435.1 Corydoras maculifer | reverse complement strand
TATATATATATATATATATATATATATATATATATACACACACACACACACACATACATACACATATATATACACATACACCTTCACATTTGCAGTGTTCAAGGGGGCACAGGCTAAGAGATGGGGAAAAATTGTTACTGAGTATTAGGTTACATACGAACAGATGAGGAACTTTAAATGACCTAACAAACGAGACATTTTAAAGCAGTCTTAAATTCAGACACCAGCCCTAACATTACCCATTGTGATTTTAATGACCTTATATCCAACAAAGTGTGTATAGTATTTAAAGTTATTTGATAGTAAGCAAGAGTAAATGAACAATGACTTTAAATGCCAGTGCTCATGACGCAGGTGAAATAGTGAGAATGCCATAAGCTTGATACAAGATACCTAAATTGTTCATTCATGTTTTTTTCCTCTCCTAATGTATTTAAAACACAGGTGTTTTTTTTAAAAATTTAAAACATTTAATGGTCAATGATTCAGATTAGACATGCTTTTAAAAGAAATCGTCACAGGAACTGCTTGCCAAACAGAATCTTGAAAATCATTATTATTGTAAATAATAATGTCAATTTTAATTTGTTATTAATTTAAATGTTGTGGAACTAAAATAATTTGCACCTAATGTAACCAAAGTAACTGCAAAAATAAGCACAAAACATTTTGGCCGTTTCATGTAAAGAATGAATATACACTGAAACACAGGGAAATCAAGAACTGTGCAGCTCTGCCCTCTAGTGTAATTTTAAGAAATATCAACACCCCGCAAAACATTTAGAATGCTTATTAAAACGCTTTAATGCACTGTGCACAATGTTTATATGTTTGTTTTAAAGACATAAAGATGCAAAAAAAAGTAATAAAAACAGATAAAAAATAGCAGTGGCTATGAACTGAAGGGTCCAGATTAAACATAGTTCAGGTTGTGGTTCTATACAAAATAAACAAAGAAAGCACTGAAAAGTGTCAATTCGTATTAACACAGCTGTAGGTATTAGTAAAGCATCATGCATAACCTTGATTATAAACTACCACAAATGTGACGGATTAATGCCCATATGAAATTTCTCAAGCAAAAATCTGTTAATTACCACAACTTAGTCACAGAGATCAAGAAATTCATGAACAACTAAGTGTTAAACAAATACTGTAAAAATTAGCATTTAATAGACACAAAAGTAGAAGTAGAGATATTATTTATTATCCTGATAAAAAGCCCTTTCTTAATAAGCAGCAATTAACAAAAAACTTGCCACTGATTTCTAGTTAGCCTGAGGTCAAGTCTTATACCTAGCTATTATGCAAATCAGTTTAAACTGCTTTCACACACACGGTTTGTTTTTCAGGTCTAAAAGTGAACATATTCTCCTCCTATTATTCTTTCTGGTCTATTTACATCACATCTGGAACCTGCTACTTTAACACTGCAAGACAACAATGTAGAATGGATGAAATATGGATTTTTTTTTATATATTTAGCTGTAAAATGTGGTGCTAGCACTAAAATAGGGCGTTTAGCATTTTCTGTTTTTTAAATCAGCTTTCACTCAAAGTGCAAGCTACACTTGAATTTAGAACACCCACCAAAACCACCATGTTCTAAAAAAATACACCAACAATTAAAAAAAAATAATAATAATAAAATATATATATATATTATATATATATATACCCCCTATTTTTTCTTTAACCATTTCTTCTAAAGCACAAGATAAAACATGCATAGGGATACATAAAACATGCTTTATACACACACTTCACTAAAAGTTATTATGCATTTTACTACAAGCAAGTGTTCATGTTTTTATTAAACCAACACTTAACAGTGCAAATGACTGAACACGTTTCAGTATTGATTTTATAACCTTTTATCTATACAACAAAATGTACCATGATTGAGTTTGCACTGTGCACTTTGCAGTGAGTTCACACTCACTCAATAATGAAAATTATTTGTAAAAATAAATAAATAAATAATAAAAAAATTATAATTGTCTTTATGAAAGAAATAATTTATTTTTATAATTCTTTCTATGAAGACACCAACACATTAAAAAAAATGTGAAATATGATGTCTATTAGAATTAAGAAACTGACAAAATACAAATAGGACAATGGCCCAGTCAATTGGAATTGCTCTTCCATCAATCACTGAATAATTTTATCATATTTATTTTCATTACATTTTACACAAAATAACTACAATGAAAAGCTTATTACAATTCTTTAAAAGGACCACTGGATGGCGATATAAATTCACGTTGTATACGAAAGCAAACAGATCAGACTAGGAAGAGACTGAAAATTCATTAATTCATTAAGAAATAAACAAAACATTTATTTCATTTGCTAGATGAAAACATGTTTTTGAACTTAAACTCACTAAAACGAAGTTAAATATTAATACTGTTATAATAACTCACCATTGTGCAATAAAGTAACAACGCAAACCATTTTGATTCATTCATTCATTATCTCCCGCTTATCCTCTATTAGGGTCGCGGTGGGGTTCCCCATGCCCATCCAGGAGAGAACAAGAAATTCAAATTACTAACCTTGTTGAATTTATTACCTCTTTTAATTCAAATGACACATTTTTATTCAACTTAATTTGTCGCATTATGTCAGTTTAACAAGTGCCTAGATTTTTTTAAACAGATTTTAAAATTGAAAGTTGACATTAAAGGGGAAAAAAAAACTCTGAAAAGTCATAACTGAAACACAATAGTTTCTATTGTTAAACTAATTCAATAAAGTATGGTATGTTTTGTGACAATGAGGTTGAGGACACAAGTCTAACTTAATTCTTGGTACAACGTCATTACTACACATTTAAAATTAATTTTACAGATACATTAATAAATTTCTTACGTTTTGTACCTGGTAAGTACATTTTGGTAAGTACATGTACTTGGTGTTGGAGGACATTAAACAAAATCAAAGTGAAAACAAGTTAATGCTAGGCCATCCTAACACAGGAAATGGGTGTGACTGTTTATTGGCAGCTGTGGTTGAGTCGACTGACAGGTAATGCTGACTAAGATCATGAAAGCACATTCCATTATCTAAAGATAGCAATATGTATAGCATATGCATTACTAACGTCTAACATTTTAAATGACTTGATAGTTTTAGGTGGCATTCATCAAGCGAACCAATGTGTTGTGAGCAGTAATCTCCCCTAACAGACCCTCATGGTCCCCACTAAATTCCATAGTAATTGTCCCACAGTCATGCATTACTTCTAACAATGCATGACGTACAAGCTTAATTATAATTAATTGGGCAGACAGTGTGTGATAATTGTGTTTGTGCCATTTTTGATTAAAAATCAAGGTGAGTCAAAGAGCTCAAACTAGATTTTGCAGTTAACATCAGCAGCAATAAGACCAGCATCTTATCAGACAACACCACCTACACCTTAACAATTGAGTGTAATCACAGGAAGAACATGACATTGTTCCAGGCAGAACTCCATTGTTAAAGCCAGTTTCTAGAGTACAGGTTGAGTCATGGAGTCATGTCACTACATGGCCTGTCACAAAAGCATCCAGTAAGCAGTTCTGGCACTTTATTGGTCAGTGAAATTACAATTAGCCAAGTGTATATTCTTTTAAACTTCATTATTGAAACAGGTAGTTCCAGCCTGGTGTTTGTCCAGCCATGACATTACTGACAACAATGACTACCACTGACAGCTACACATTTCACATCAATGCATAATATACAATACATAAATTTAAATCATGTACCATAAATGGAAATCAAGATCAATACAGCAGCGAGCCAATTCAAGCTCCCTGATAAAATGAAGCTGATGAGTGAAAAGAAAAAGTTTGACTTTTGACAGTCAAATAAAATTTTAGGAGAAAAGGAAGGCATGGGGTGGGGGATTTTTTTTGGATGGCAATTTTTTTGGAAATGAGGTTTGTAAAAGATGGCTAATCCTGACATTCAAAAATGAATGAAAAGGGACAGTATGAACAAACATTAGTGGATCCTGTCTGTCCGACTTCGTATCTCATATTACCTGTACTCCCTGTGACTGAATAAATGGTTTGAGAGAGCAGAGGAAAGTTCTCAATAAATACTGCATGAATGTTATTGGATCTTTGCCTGCTGCACCATACTATAAATAATAGGAAACTTTCTAATTGCAATTCAATACACAACTTTACCCAAAATAGATTACATTTTTAAACTAAAAAAATACCACAAAGAGAAACTATAGTTACCCAAAAAGAATTTTTGAAAATCCTAATAAAATATTATCTGCCTACATTCTCAGTTTCATACCCCAACTTGCAATCACAGGCCATTTTAAATAGCCCAAAGAAAACCTTCTTTTATGACAGTAAATACTAATTGCAAGAACCTGTATGTACCATTTGTATTGTTTCACATTGTAAATTTAACAACTGGTAAAAAGCATGACAAATCATGGAAAACATAATGCTGATCCTACACTACAAGACAAAAGTATAACAAATTATATACAGACATGGACAAAATTGTTGGTACCACTCTGTTAATAAAAAAAATTAAATAAAGAAACAACTTGAATCTGACAAAAGTAATAATAAATAAAACTTCAAAAAGCATTCTTCAAAAGAATTGTCTTGAATTTCAGTCAGTGGGCCTATATAGTGCTACAGGTAGTCACTCTGCTGTTTGATGGCATGGTGGGTACCACACACAACATGGACCAGGGGAAGATTAGAGGTGAACTTTAAGCTCAAGACATATTTGTGTCAGAACGTACCATTCATATTTGTTCGAGTTAAAGTGGACTTAATGGGAGCTGACCAAGGAGGACACTATTGTCAATTAAGCATATCAAAAAAAGAACACGGGGCGGCACGGTGGCTTAGTGGTTAGCATGTTCGCCTATCAGCACTAGGGATTCCCGGTTCGAATCCCAATCTGGGTGGAGTTTCCATGTTCTCCCCCTGTCCGCATGGGTTTCCTCCGGGTTCTCCGGTTTCCTCCCACAGTCCACATCAATTAAATTCTCCAAATTGCCCCATATAGAGTGTGTGTGTGAGTGAGTGTGCCCAGTGATAGATTGGCGCTCTGTCCTGGGTGTATCTGCCCAGCACCTGAAACGTTTTCCCCTGGATGGGCATGGGAAACCCCACCGCGACCCTAATCTACCTAAGGAAGTTAATGAATGAATAATTAATTAAAACTTTGATTATGTATATGACATTACATACATAATGAATTATGCTTAAAATTATAGCAAAAATTAAAGAGATAAGGGACATGTCTCATGTCCAAGGTGGACACAGAGTAAGTCCATAGTCTAATCGAAACATTTACTATCGGAAAAACACAAATTGAAACCCTTACAGTGGCTTTGTCTTATCTGTGTGCTTCCGTTTAAGGTATCCCTGCATCGCTCTGGTGCTGCCAGTATATGCTATTGGCTATTTAAGATTCACAAATAGCATTTTTGTCTTTAAAGCAGAACATAATGGATGGAAGAAAAGAACACTGTCCCTACATTGAAACATGGAAGTTGTGCTCGGTGTTCTGTTGTGTTCTGGGGCTGCTGCATCCGACATATGGGGTCTTGAATCAGGGTACAACGAATTCTCAAGACTGTGAAGGGATGCTAGAGAGAAATCTGCAGCCAAGTGTCAAAGTTTGGTCTCAGTCACAGGCCATGGGTCTTGCAGCTAGATAATGACCAAAAACACACAGCAGTCTTTAAATCTGAGACAACTGGAGCAGTTTGCTCATAGGAAGTTGGCCAAAATACATGCTGAGAGGTACAGAGGTCTCACTGACAGTTACAGGAATCATTTGATTGCAGTGATTGCCTCAAAAGGTTGTGCAGCAAAATATAATATAAAATAAGTTACCCGTAACTTATTAGCATTCCTGACCCAACCTGTTTCATAAGTTGTTTTTTTTTTTTTTTTGAATGAAGCATGGTTGAACATCTATGTCTGACTTTCATGTTTAATTTTCATAACATTTTATTTATTATTACTTTTTGCAGATTGAAGTTATTTCTGTGACCATTGTAGTGTGTATCATTATATTCCTGTAAATTTTTTTTATTTATTGTCAAAAACACTTGCATAAAACAATGCAGCAGAAAGAAAAGCAGATTTTACTCACAGCTGTTTCCGTGTACACTGGTTTCTTTTTAGAAAAATTAACAAAAATATGCAGAGTCGTCAAATTATAGGTAATGTTGCTGGTCTCGCTTGGGATATGGCAACCGCTGTGCAATGTGTGATAAATAAAAATCCAACATATAATATTATATCTATCCATATATTATTTAATTCATTTATTTCGGTTTTAAGTCCTATATGTCATTTCCTAGAACCATTACTGACCAGACTCACATTAAAAGATACAATTTTAAACATGACTGATTTTATGCCTGGGCTGAAAAAAAAGACAGACAAGACTCATCTTCAGCATCTTATATATAACCGCATATTATATATAATATAATAGGGGGACAGAAGCACGCAATAAAACTAGCAAAATGCTCATGAGTTTTTTTTTCCCCAAGATAAGAAAACAACAAAGAAATCACTTCAAAATTGTTTAATGTAATTTCTGCTGTGTTCCAACTATGAGTCATGGCCCAATACAAGTGAGATTAAGCTACACACAAAGGTCAATCTAAGCATGGCAGCTCTTCTAAATGCCTGTCATTATACATAAACTGACTATTCACTAAATAAATGAAGACTAGTCAAATAAAGGTCTGAACTATTACAGCCAATAACACAATCCATTTTTGTCATAGGTGGGCTACAGCTGAAATATTTACAGTAAAAAAAATTAATTTTCATGAAAACAGTTTTTTAAATCAAAAATAGACTTCACTCTAGCAGTGGTTAAGAGGTCTTTATGAATATTTCTATTACTATTAATAACTAATAATAAAAATGTTTTCATAGAAATTAAATATATTTAGAAATGCAATACACAGAATTGATCTTTTAAAAATTGGTTTCTGGTGATTTAAATGAAAATGTACACATTTCTAAAGCATCTTTGATAAACTCCTTAAAATAATAACAGACTGTGTTAGTTTGATTTTTTTCCCCATTGTCAGAAGTAATACATTTTCTCTTAATGAGCCTTTGGCCTGTAGATGGGAAATCCCTGTATTTTTTTTAACACATGAAAGAACTAAAGAGAGTTTAGAAGTGCTTTAGGCGCAGCACAGTACATGCAGAGGCAGAATCCTTCGTCGAGTTCAGGCTTTAGAGAGAACTCAAAAAACAGCACAGAAGGCTACTGTAAGTAAGTAAGCCATATAACAACCAGTCAGGAATGTGCAGGGTCTCATACTTTGGAAGGGAGGGTTATATATTAAATAGAAACAAACTGTGCGATCCAATACAACAGATCAAGGATTCAAAAATCCTTAGAGGTTTAACATATTGCAAAGTAGCTTGGACAAAGTCCTGTGCAAGAACTAACATCTAATAAACATGAACATAGTCATATAAAGAGATCCAGGATGAGCAGTTAATATAAAATTAACAACACACAACAATAATCACTATAGTGATCTTCATTCTCAACTTATAGCAAAAACCTCTTAATGGAAAAAAAAAGCAAACTAATCGGTTTCATGTCATTTAGCTCCATTTCAATGAAGGAAATAATTCAGGCCAACATGTTTAGAAAAATAAAACTAAATGCAAGATCATACACCCCAGTAAAGTGTACAGATACACGCAGAATGAAAAACAGTTTTATTTTGTAAAAAGAAGAACAATTAACTAAAAGCTAAAATTAGTGGTGTACAGAGAGAAATAATGACTTTCAAGAACACTGAAGAATTTCAGTCACAATATTTAAAATGTGCATCAGGTACATGTATGAGCAAGTTAGCATTCTGACCTGAATACCATTAACATGGTATTATTTTTTCATAGATTATGAGTACGATAGAGGAATCCTTGTAGCCTCGTTTATTAGTGCATTTAACTTTTATTCCTATTTAAAAGGCTATTAACATGAAAAGGTTCCTAGAAATTATATTAACTTCAGCACTTGCCTTTCTTCATTACATAATGTGCTGAACTAATTGGTTTTGAATGGTTACTATAATTTAACCTGTTTTTATTATGACAGCCTGTTCTTTTTTTTCCTCAACTCCAGTTTAAACTATTTTCAGTTGCATTTTTTTGGTGACATTGCTTGCAGTGTTAAATCATTTGCCTTTTACTTTAAAAGATAAAACTTAATTCAAGTGGTAGTGGTGGTTTATAGTAGACAAACCCTGTCACATTGAAATGAGCAGACTGAATACAGCTCAACACTTGTCATTATTTAAATTAGGCAGCTGATTACATTCACACTTGCATTTTCTCTCTTCTCTAGTCTACAGTTTCTGAAGCATACAGAAATTACGCAAATAATTATATGTAAACCTGAAACTTAAAGTTAGTCATTTTTCATTAGGGCCATATTTATTTTAAATTATTATGCAGGTCAAAAATTAAATTTGAGACACTGCAATTTGCCTATTCAAATGTAATCCTAAAAATAAACCATTTGTTTATGCCAGTATCTGGTTCTTCATGTTTATGTCTGAAAAGCATAAAAAATATGTTTGCAGATATTATAAAACTACAATAATTGACTTTTCATATTGACAGTTAACTATCTTTTTCTTTGGTCATAATAATTACGACAAAATGAAATATCTATGATTTCTCACAAAAAAATTTATTACTGACGTGAATACTTGCTACAAATGACTTCAGTGGTTGCAGAGTTTTGCCTTATAACTCAATACTGGGTCGGTTCTAGTTCATTTCCCCTAGTGGAAGACAGAACCGGAAATATGGAAGACAGAACTGACATGGAAAAGTACTAAAGCTTTCTTACCTAGATAAATATATACCAATTTATATTTTAAAATATTAAAGTGCCTTGACCTATGTGGTCAGAAAAGTGATGGCTGATAAAATTCTACTTGCAAGAATAAAACAGAAAATCACTAACACAAAGACCAGACAGTGACAGAAGGTCTAAATACAGACACAGGGTCATTTGTGACCATTAACTGTTAGCCAGTGACACAGACAGAAACAAGGCCACCACAGCTACAGGCAAAAACTCTACTACAAAAATATCTTGCACCTCTGGTTAGGACAACCCAAATAAAAATGCATCCAAGAAGCTCAGAAGTCAAAACAAGTGTGTTCAAGCAAAAACTAAATTAAAAACACTTGCTTCAAAGCTTTGAATCAGGGTGAAAATGCTGGCTTTAGAATGATCGTAATATGGGGTTATAGGCACCCTGTTGTAATAGCTTTGAGATGGGCTCAGATGAGCTGGCAGTCTGGCATATAAAGCTGAGCTGATCAGCATATAAGAAAGAACACCAAGTTGTATTGTAGCCAGTCAGTATTGCTGAAACAATGTGTGCTACAGTTTACATGTGGCATGCTGTATGCTAAAGTCTTGTTTAGCTTTGGCAAATGAAAAGGAATTTTTCAAAAAATTTTTACCCATCACATTAAAGGTGCCAAAGCAATTATACACTGATTAAAAACTGATGTAATCAGAGGGAAACATTTTAGTCAGCTTTAAGTTCATATTTTAAAGATAAATAAATGCTTGGGTTAACAGTTTGTACACAGCTTTCTTATTATCCTGATGCAAAATCTTAAAGGTCTTTAAGTTCTGAATGTTGACTTAGCCACTTTAATACTTTAGTTTAGCCATTTAAATGTAGAGCAATGGACATGCCTAAACTTCTGATTCCTGTTGTAAAAGCTGTATCAGCGGAAACTAACCTTCAACAGTTGGCATCACACGATTTTCAAAATTATTCTGTTATAAATGAGATTTGTTCCTCTTTACAAAGGGGAGTCCTTCATTGCCTCAGCAACTGAAAGGTTTCCAGTAGGGCGGTCAACTGACTGATATGTTAATGTTTTGAATCCTTAGTTGGCAACCTGCATGTTTGAATATGAAATTCAAGCTGAACAGCCATCGTCTACACCTACAAGTACCGTATTTTTCGGACTATAAGGCGCGCCTAAAAGCCTAAAATGTTCCCAGAAAACGGACGCGCGCCTTATAATCCGGAGCGCCGTATACGTGTACGGAGTTCCAAAATCTATAGAAGTATTGTCGTGTGACCGGGTGTTTTTTTTTTTTACCACACATCACCTTCACCGCTGAATAAGCCGAGTGAAGAAAATTATTTCGGAACTTGCCGTCATTCCGGGGGGATTAAATAAAAAACTCCAACCGCTGGACATTGGCGTAAACAGGGTGTTTCAAAGTAAAGTTGCGGGCGGCATGGGAGCGATGGATGATAGATGGCGAACACACGTTTACTAAAACTCTGGAGGCAGCGGCGGGCGAGTTACGCCACCGTCTGTGAATAGGTGGTGGATGCCTGGGCTAAGGTTTCTGCTGTAACTGTTGTCTGAACCGCAGCCTGGCGACGAGACTGACTCAGACATTGATGAAGGGGAACCCGGAGTGCTCGATAGTGAAATTGCGCAGCTTTTTAATTCAGACACAGAATATGAGGACTTTGATGGATTTGAAGGCGAAGCGTGATTAAAAGTAATGTGCATTTTGTCAAGTAGTAGAATAAACTTCAATTATAAATCACCGATTTGAATCCTTTACTTTTCTTGTAGATCGCATGTTTTAGCAAATACCTTATAATACGGTGCCGTACAGAATAAGTACCGTACAGAAATAGAGTCCGTAATTCAGACTGTGCTTTATAGTATGGTGCGCCTTATACGTGGGTCAAATACAGAAAATAGACCCCGTAATTCTTTATATATTTCAGACCTATGTGAAACACTGTAGCCAAAACTGTCATTTGTGAAGTATAGTGCAAACCAACTAAAGATCAAACTCTAAAACTCAAAAATCTGTTCATCATCCAACTTGAAAAATAAAATTAGAGCTATTAAAGCCAAAATAACACAAACAAAACTTGAGCTACAAAGCCACCAACTTTAAACCAAACAAGCTCAAAACACTCAATAGAATACTTATACAAGGAATCTTTATAGTTTCAGTTGCAAAGATACTAAAAACAGAGTATAAAAAGGGTCACCTTTAATTTGAGTCCTGATTGAAATATGTATTATGTATGATTCAAGAATTACTCAGAACTCAATATTTGAAGCAATATTTGAAATATTAAGAGACAACGCATTGATTATTATTATTATATATTTACTATATTTATATTTTATTACACACTTGGGTAGTGCAGAGTGGTTAAGGTATTAGGCTAATCTAAAGGCTGAAGGTTTGATCCTAAAAATACACCAGAGCAGGGACCCTGAGAAAGTCCCTTAACCCTCATTGCTCCAAGGGTACAGTATCACTAATCAGCAAAATGACGCAATATAAAGCAACAAAACACCCAGAAAAAAGTCAATGGGTGAGCCTACTGTGTTCTCATTGGAAATAACTTTAAAACTAGTAAGATTTAGTTTTGCTTTGCTTTAGCAGATTATCAGGTGACCCTATGACTAAATAGGACAAAACAGTTTTAAGACCATTTTTAAAGCCATTTTTTAGGCCCTGCATGCCACTGATCAGATCACAAGGAGGGAGTTATAAGTAAATGTACTTAGACCTGGAATTAGAAATGTGCAAATAAACACAAAACTTAAAAATAGCAAAAGCTTGTTTTTTTTATTAAAAGAATGAGACAAAAAGTGGAACTCGCATACATCTATAATATTTTGAAGGAATAGGTCTGTAAAAAATTCAACCAGCATTATAAGCTTGTAATTTATTTAATAAAGTAAGCAGCCTGTATTTAATATGTGAAATCAGTTTAATAAGACTATTAACCATTATAATACATTGACTCAATAATTGCGTCATATTTTTATGGGGGTTAAGACTTCAGTTAGTATTAAAGTTTTAAATGGTCTGTCATTACAGCAGAATGCATTGTATCCATAAGTGATCCACAACATGGGCAGTCATACACCATCTTGCACTCACTATTTGAATATAGAAGACACTGATAAATGTTTTGAATAAAGAATTGAAAGAAATATACATATATAAATATATTAAGAAGGGACTGTGTTTAGTGGCTGTACTTTGGCTGTATTGTGGCTGAGAATGGATTCCTGCACGTGCACACAATTCAAAATGAACTGGCCAAGTAAGCCCCAGTCCACCTCTAAATACATTTTTGGGGCCTGTTCAGACATAGCTGTTTAAATGGAACTTCACTGATCAGATCAAATACATGTCCAATCATTAAAAATGTATCTTGGATGTGATTATTTTTATACTATGTGGAAAATATTGTTTGAATACAAATAATCAGACACTATTCCAGTCTAAAAAGAGACAAAGATTATGGTGTTCAACGTGCAAGATTAACAATAGACTGGAACCTGTGCACAAACAGAACAGTGACAGCATTTTTGTTTGGTGGGACATTCAAGTGTACTGGCTCTGCACAGAGATTTATGTGACTGGATTAAAAACATTTTCCATGTCCATTTCACTTTTCCACAAAACAGACATAAAAATAAAGGCACCACTTTGAACAGTCTTTGTTAAAGGGTAATGTCCATTTCAAGCACTTTCTTTTTGGTTGTCACTGATAAATTAAGTATTTCTTTCCTTTTAGAGAAGTAATAGCAATGCTTTATAATTTCTTTTAACAAACAAGCAAACCTCATGATAAATCACTAGTGGATTCTAACTGGCATGAATTAACACCATGCAGGACAGGAAATCTCATTGTACAGTGTTAACAAAGCATGAGCAGCAAATTGGCATATGCTGAAGGTTGCATACTCAAGCCAGAGATTTCCTGCTTTGTCTGATACCAGAGCGAAACAGCATTCCTATTCTGCTGACTCACACAGAGGCCAAGAGACCAAGAAAGTCCAGAAATGGGAAACAGACATACTGATATAAACCTACTGTTTTCATAGTCCATTCATTTTACGATGTTAGTGCATACTATTAAACTAAATAAAACACACACTGCTTAATACTGCTGCATTTTATGTCTGTGGACAAATGCAAGACCAATGTCTGGCTCAAGCATACATTGACAGCTTCTTGATCATCAGAAAAAAGAATTCATCTTTTAAAAGCTGTTTTTTCCTATTAAATAACACACAGCCTCCATCCTAATAAAAGCAGATAACTGGAGCAAAGCCTGGATTTCATTAGGGCCAACACGATTGCAACACAGGCGATGATATCGACACTGGAAATACTTCGATGCCAATAAGTCAACGCATCGGTTTTGTTTTAATATTCAATATTTAGTAATGTTACTTTTTGATTCCTAAAAAGTATCCATTCAAATAAATGCTTTTTCTCAACATGCGTGATATCATTGAGTATCTAGTCATTGGCCATTGGGGAGAAAAAAAAAAGTGGCAGATCCAAAGGCATGTAGTAAAGTCACAAAAGTTACTTTACTTTGGGGTTGCTTCAAATTGTCTAAAGACAAAAATGCTATTTGTGGATCTTAAATAGCCAATAGCATATACTGGCAGCACCAGAGCGATGCAGGGATACCTTAAACGGAAGCACACAGATAAGACAAAGCCACTGTAAGGGTTTCAATTTGTGTTTTTCCGATAGTAAATGTTTCGATTAGACTATGGACTTACTCTGTGTCCACCTTGGACATGAGACATGTCCCTTATCTCTTTAATTTTTGCTATAATTTTAAGCATAATTCATTATGTATGGAATGTCATATACATAATCAAAGTTTTAATTAATTATTCATTCATTCATTCATTATCTTCATTAGGTAGATTAGGGTCGCGGTGGGGTTCCCCATGCCCATCCAGTGGAGAATGTTTCGGGTGCTGGGCAGATACACCCAGGATAGGGCGCCAATCTATCGCTGGGCCCACACTCACTCACACAGACACGCATGCATACACACTCTATATGGGGCAACTTGGAGAAATCAATTGACTTGATCCATGTTTTTGGACTGTGGGAGGAAACCGGAGAACTCTGAGGAAACCCACGCAGAAACGGAGAGAACATGAAAACTCCACCCAGATGGGGATTCGCACCAGGAATCCCTAGGTGCTGAGAGGCGAACATGCTAACCACTAAGCCACCATGCCGCCAGTTTTAATTAATTAGATTAATATAATTTAATAGTTAATAAATTATTCATTATATATATTCAAGATATATTATTCATTAATACTTTTTACTCCTTTCAAAACAATTTCTGCAAAGCGAGGATTGCTCACAAAAGATTTGTAGCAGCTTATACTGAAAGGGTACTTAACATAAGCGCAAATAAAAAGCAGTTCAAAAAGCACTTTTTTAACTTATGGAGAACTTGAATTTGATAAAGAATTTAAAAGAAATTTGAATTTCTTTGCCACTTACTTGACTGTTCAAATAAGCACTCTTTTTTGTTTGTTTTGCAGTTTGTAAATAAAATATACCTACATGAGATCAGGGTTTTTTTGTTTTTTTTTTCCTTCAGAAGAAAATTTATCATTTAGACCATTCAACAAAACTAGTCAATTCTATAGAAAAATGGTTGTTAGTGTTAGCCCAAGATTTAATATATAGATGGAATCACCCATTTCAAAATCACATGCCCAAATTGCCTAATACAAATTTCCAAAAATAAATGCATGTATTAAAAAAAAAAAAAGTGCGTGATTGGGTGACATTTCAAGGCAAACCTACAACAGAACATTATATTGGACAGAGTAAATTTAGATAATTTTCCTGACATATGCAGAAAAATTCCTTTTGTTCTTTACAAAAAACATAAAAAATGACCCATTTACAGAGGTATTAAAGTCAAAGTTAAAATGGCTACCCTTAAATACCCATGATTTACTGTGTACATATAGTGCAAGAAATGCATGGTAAAGAGTTAGTTAGTGTCTGATGACTATTAGTGTCTGATTTAGTGTCTGATTTATTCCCAAATGCATTTGCTAGACCTAAGCACAAACATTTAGAAATGTCAATTACAGAACAAAGGCTATCTAATTAAGCCCATACACAGATTTCATTTTACTAATATTATTCTTTCACAGCCCCAAATGTGTGGGTGTGTGGCTTGAAATACTAGGAAACTAGAACCAGCTAACATTCTCCAACAACCCGTTTCTCTTAAAACTAGGCTTCTGCCTTCACTCACTATTCAATAAAAATGACTTATTTTCTCAACTCATAGTTTTTAATTTTGTGCTCAGTATTCAATAAGCAAATTAACATTCTGGTTCAATATGGAAATTTACCAGCAACCATGCATAAGTGATGTTAGTAGTTAGTTTACTAGAGCTGATGTATAGTCACAGGACCATAAATAGGTTGATTTTCAGAACCAGGGTTTGTTTCCTCTGCTACAGTCAATATTGCTAAGAACTAAATGGACAAATGCATTAAAAAATTGGTACGATTCAGCTACAATAGTGTAGCTGTATAAACCCAAGAAAATCTTATTTGTTGTCTTTTGTACATTTAGCTTAATGGCATCAACATATGGGAGATTTCATGGATGCAATCGCAAAATATTTTGTTGGAACTCACCTCAAATTATTATTATAGGTTTGCATTACAAACAATGGCAAGAACAAATAAAAAAAAAATGGTATTCATGTTATTCACCTCGAGGTGCCACATAAGCAGTTTCAAGATACACATACCTGTCATATTAACAGCATATCTTGAACTTGAGAAAGGCCAAACATGAGACTTAGTGACAACACAGTAGTCATCTACCTTGTTATCTGCAGTGACTTAACCTGGCCGAGTGAAAGCATTTCCTATCCTCTCCCATTCCATAGGGTCAATTAATTGGAGATATAATCTACTTGATCTCCATACAAAGAGCCATTCATTGAGGCTCTCATGTGCAGCTTGAATCACTGCCAATAGCAGATTACATTCAAAAAAAGCAAACATGAGATAATCATCTTTTTAAACAAGTCTGCTAGTCGACACTATGACCTAAGAACATTACAAAACATTATTTGTCCTGAGTAAGATCGAGTGGTTTTTTTTTGAGTTTGGAAATTGAACTAAAAAGATGCTGAATGCACCAATACAAAAGCAATAAAACTTCAAATGCAATCAGGAAACAAGAAGGTGCAATGGCTTGTGATTTATAAGAACAAACTGTAAATATGCAACATGTAATAATTCAGCAGGAGTTTGCAAGTACTTAATGAATCCAGAAATTCAGCACTGACAACCTGATTTTGCCTGTAGGCATGTACACCTGGCTTGTATTGTACACATCTCATGTACATATACTTTGTTTTCAGTGGTGGATGTACAGGACTTAACAGGTTTAGAAATCTTGTTTAAGGGAAGCAGCTTGTTAAAGGGAAAAACCAGTCACATAAAATTGGGTGCGATCTTAAGAAATAAAAGTACACTGTAACTTGCCTACAGTTTTACACAATGATTAACACAATCAAATATAACTGAAGTGCAAGCTTTCTAAGCTTTAACATGTAGGGTTGTGTCTGACAAATTTTAATGATAATATTTTAAATGTCAGAAGCCTAAAAAATTAATTAATTAATAAACAGGACCAAAATGACAATTACATTTCTCATCAAAAATAACCACAAATATGTTAATTACTTAAATGTAAAAATTACTATTAAGAAGCAAATGTAAAACAAACGTGTGTTACACTTCTTTAGCCACTAAACTGAAGTCCACATAGTACTGACTCATTTAATAAATTAGTAATGTTTAATAAATTAGCATTAAGAATATTAAATCAACTTAATCTATTACAAAAAAGGAACATGAATTAATTTGTTCACAGATGTCAAAACAAGAGCAAATATTAGTGTTTTAAATCCTCAGACATTTAAATTCAAATTTAATTTTAATGTGATCTCATTACTGGAAAATTGTCTCGTCATGCATGTCAGAGTCTCTGGTTCTGATTGCTGTGGACCGGTACATGGTGTCCTGAAAGAGCTGCATTGCTGACACATAGACATGCATGAAGGAACAATGTGCCAGCGCTAAGCTTACGATGAATTCAGCTTCAATGCATTTTCTGTTGGATTCACCTATTTAGCTTTCAGCGCATTGGATTATTATCTCAAATGTTTATAAAAGGAATTGAAAATGACTAAAAAAATGAATAACAAAGCACTGATAATCCAGAGAGTAATGCAAAAGATGATTTAACAGTCAGGGCAAGATTAAAACTAAGTACATGATGGATGCTGTTATATAGTGAGTGTACTGCTCGCTGCTCTTCACTGCATGCACAGCTGAAACACTGAAGCATCATTCAAATTTTAGATCAAATTTCTCTCAAATTTAGTTTTCAGACTAGAATCATTAATTTATAAGACCTCACTTTACAGTAATGTCTTCTACCAGCCTGTTTCCTTCAGGGAAGTAATAGCCTAGAACATTTTCAATACAGCACAGTTAGCTATCAAAATCACTCAAATCTAGTCAGCTGGTAGTTCCTTTGAAATACTTAAATAAATCTAGAACCATGTGATCTGAATAAACGTATAGTAATTTAAACTTTGCTTTGAATGAAAAATTTAAGTCATCAATTAGGAGTCATGTGTCAGTACCACTGTCAGTGTTTAATATTGCTTCATTCTTAAGTATCAAAAGCAAAAGTATTAAACTAAAGTACTTTTAAAAAACAAATACCTCAAATGAGCATTACCAAATTATTCAACTACAGGACTTTTATTAAATCACTGAATAATAAATGACAAAGCTTATTAACTTATTTCACAAAATCATGTCTACAATTATGACTCAAGCTTCCGCTCTGGTTTTACCTTGTACTGAAACCCAATACACTGAGTCAACATCTCACTTTTAGGAGTCTGTCATTTGCTAAATAATCCTTAACAAAAGGCATATGAGTCAAACACCACCCTGAACCATTTACTTATGGTGAAGTAAAATTATTGAAGGGATTTAGTTTTTTTTTTAGGGTTATAAGGTATGTTAATGTAATGTAAAATTATCTACAGCCAGCATTACGCTGCATTTTCTTTTTGATTTTTACATAAACTCTTTGGTACACAATTAGAATCAGAAGCAGCAGCTTATATTTAAGACAACATATATATGCAGTGAGCACAACATAAGATCTTAATGATTTCTTAGGTTTTATGAACTCATGTGAACTCTAGAGCATGTAACACAACAAACACGGTAAGTCAGTGGAATGCACTGAGAACATTTAACAACAGGGACAAAACCATTTTGATTAACTGCATGAGGCTAAGCCTCATGACCTGACTCTCCTTAAGTAGAACTGAGACAGGAGTCCTAGTTTCACTCAAGTGTCAAGCAATAAAGTGCTTCATCACTTCACAAACATCCATCATGTTGTGTCAAGCACCGATATGTCATGCAGGCTTGTGCAGAAGTTTGAACACCTCTGAATGAATTACATTTTAAGTATGTTTATGCCAACAACCTTTAAAGGGACTTAATCAAATGTAACATTTCATTTCATTGTTGATTGAAAGGACATCTCATAAAAGAGAAAACAAATTAATATCCCCATCGTTTTATCATATTCTCCAACATTAGATATAAATTGTTTTACAAACATGTAGCAAAGAATCAGCTGTAAACAGTCTGCAGACTGCAAAGTCTCTGAAACGTTTGTCTTAACTGAAAAATAAATGAAGCTGAGAATTTTTGAGATGTTGAGGTTGATTTGTGTAATCAATTGATCAATTAAAATAAGTTGTACAAGACACTGTCAAATTTCTGATCAACATTTTACAAAATTATTCTTTTTTTTTTTTGGATGAGACTAAACAAGATTATTAATGAGATGGAGGAGCTTAAACTTAGCAAGATTAGCATTTGTACATGGTCAGACAAAAAATGCCATCATTCATCTCCACATTTTAACAGGACTTGTGTTTCATTTTTAATAATTCCTTTAATATTTTTTCAAAATTAAAGGAAATCCTGATATTCTTATAAGTTCGTATTCATTAAATTTTACTTTGTTAGCTTCATAATAATATTGCTAGATGCTCTGCAGCAGAGCAAAATTCTAGGTGCAAATTATCTACTTTGTTCTCCAACAACTGGAGAGAATAATAATGATAAAGCTTGTGTGTCTGCAGCTTTTTTTAATGATACAATGGTGATACTCATGTAGCTGAATTAAATTAGAATCGATCTGTATGATCTTAATGGCATAGAATGAACAAGCCAGATATGACCAAAGTTCCAGGACAACAAATTACATATTTTAAATGGCAGATGAGGTATAATACATTTTTAAAAAGAAAAATGAATTGCTGATTTAAAAAAACGTAAACTTGATAACTCGGTAAGTGAAATATGATTACTTAATTTAGTTTTGTTTCTTTGGAGTATGTAGCACAATCATTTAGAATAAAGCCTATCAGTTTGGATACAACAGTGAAGAATAAACAGTGAATGAAGCATTCACCTCACTATACTATCAGTCAAAATTTAGCTTTAAATTGTCCCTCCAAAGTAACTTAGAAATTTAGTAAGTATTATGTGTGTGTGTGTGTGTATGTGTATATATATATATATATATATATATATATATATATATATATATATATATATATATATATATATATATAACACAATGTAATATAACACTTTGATAAAACCAGCACTATATTAATAGCAATTTCCAAACTTACCCATCATCTTCTCCATCAACAGGGAGGTTTTTCAGCAAAGTAGCTGAGGCAGTTAAGGCACTGACTCCACCACTCTCTTCAGGGACCAATGAAGTGCCAATATGGGAAGAACTTTCCCCACCTGCTAATTTGGGGATTGCAAGCAAAGACTGGTGCTGTATAAGAAGGCGCTGTGCATCTTCCAACTGTGTGGCCATCAAAGAGGGCAATGTGGCATATAGGGCATTAACAGCAGGCTGAACCCGACCATCTTTAGTGCCATTGTGGACGAGACTGGCCTGAGGATCACTCTGGACATTAGGAGGCACCGTGTTTGTGTGCAGATTTGAGGTGACCACAGAGACAAAATGGGCTCCAAGGCTTTGACTACTGAGATTTGTTTGCTGCTCCACTGAAAGTTGAGAGAGGAGCTGTGATCCTTTTGAGGACTGCTGGATGACTGGACCACTTGATTGAACCAGCTGGGGTATGACCCCACCAGCCGGGGCTTGGACCATTTGTGGATTCTGTGTCTGTTGAGGCTGCAGCAGCCCTTGAGAAACTGACTGAGCCACAGTGGCAGAAACACTGCCAATTGAAGGCTGCGAGGCTGGTAGCACCTGACCATTACCTGTTAAGGCCACAGGAGGCATGGAGGTTGACAGGTGGGGCATGGCTTGTGCTGATCCTGATGCAGCAACCTGGATTATCTGCTGAGACTGGGTGAAGTCAGGTGGCCGACTGCCCCCTTGGTTTAATGGGCTGACGTGCACAGGAGCAACCTGGGATGCAGCTGCAGGCTGAGGACCAGGTGGGTAAGCCATCTGCTGCTGGGAGGCTCCTGGCAAGGGATGAGCTGGAGGCAGCTGTGCCGCTTGGGCATATGTCATTTGCTGTGAGGGCACGGCAGAGGATGGGTGACCAGTGGTGGTCTGCAGGCTTGCCAGGTTGACTGAAGCTTGCTGATTGCTGACTTGCACTGCTGCAGTGGCATTAGTTTTCATGTGGGGATGAACCATGTCTTGGTGCTGCATCTGAGGTTTCACACTGGCAACAATAGAGTAGTCAGTCATTTGGGCAGATAAGGGAAAGTTCTGCTGCAAAACCGAGGAGCTGCCAACATCACCGCTGTTTACACCTTCAGAGTAGTGGCTTAGGGAACTGACAGTGCTGCCACCAACACTCTCTGAATTCAGCACACTGTCAGATACAAACTGACGGATGCTCTCTACTGTTCGAGTGCTAGGAGGAATTTCAGTGGCCCCAGAACCTGGGGGCTCCTTGTCATAATACTCTGTACACGTCCATCTCCCCTTCTTAAAAGGCTCTGATGTTGAGTCCAATTTAACTACGCGGAAGCGTGAACTGGTGGTTGGAGGGGCCGGCACTTGTGCTGGATGTGTGTTCGAGATGGGGATCACAGCTGAAATCTGACTCATATCAGTTATGCTCATGTGAGTGGCATTCGTTGACCCAACCACAGAAGATAAAGTGGTGCCAGTTGTCATAGTATTGACACTGATGACTACACTTTGCTGTCGCATTAAGTTTACATTTTGGTTAGCAGTATTATTTAAGCCAGTAGAAACAGCAACACTATTACCGTTTGCTGCTATACCACCTAAACCAGGCACACTGGCATTTAATATATTACTATCAGTACTTTTCATGGGCTTAACAATACTAGAAGTAGCACCTGATACTGCAGGAACCAATCCAGTAGACATTCCTGGAGCAGCAGCAACACTAACTGGGCCAACTGAAACATTATCCACAACTCCTCCCATGTTTAAAGGCATTTTCTGGTTTTTAATTGGCAAAGTTCCAGGGTTTGAAACTATGCTGGATGTCACTGAACCACTAGGTGCAATCCCAGCTTGAGTCCCACCCAACCCTGAAGCAGAAGAATGAGTACCACCAGGGCCAGCTGCTTGAATTTGATGGTGATGGACATGGTGAACGTGAGCCTGATGAGCATGGTGAACTGTGCCATTGACCAGGGAGCCATGAGCTTGAGGGTGAACTGGTGGTTGATTCGGTGACACAGCTCCCGGAGTTTCAGCATCATGAAGATTGTTCAGGGTTTCTTCTGAAGAGCTCCTTTCAGGTCCTGCTACATCATTGGGTCGTGATAGCGACACATCCAGGATCTCGGAAGAGGACAGGTCCTCAGTATGGGACTCATCCAGGTCATCACAGCTCTCTGTGTCTTCAGTAATGCTGTTGTTTGTGCTGACGGAAATCTGTGCCGGAGTAACGCTGGTGATCTGAAAGCCACTTTTCTTTTTCATTTGCGCCCCAGCTGACGGTATACCAGGCGCCAAAACAGTGGCCTGTGAGTGAATGTTGAGGCTATGAGGAGGATGTTGACTCCCCACTGAGGGTGCGACCGTAGGTAGCGGCTGAATCAGCGCCGAAGGCTTATAGTCTTCCTGCGGGGTCAAGCTGCTCCCCAGGCTGGGACCACCCGACGCTGGAGTCAACGAAGAGGATGAGATGGCCGACCGCCTGGGACATGTCGCCGGCTGCGCCATTTTTCGGGCGCCTGTCGAGTCTCCGGTGGTGTCAGGGTGATGCATTTCTACTGGTGGTCTTTGGCAGAGTCGTAAATACAGGCTCCAAGCTCTGCCGTGTTGACAGACTGTTTTTCGGGAGGAATTTCACCTCGGCCAAGTAGTTTCCTCATAAAACTAACGTCCACTTTTCCAAAACGCCACAGGAGTCGACAAGTCCACTTTTGTTCAGAGTGTTTAAACAATGTCTACGGCCAGAGAGCACGCTAATATGCTAGCTAGCTAGCGGGCTAAGTTAAAAACAGTCGTCTGTAATGTTGAAGCGAAGTCCACATGCGCTGTTCTGTCCGCTGCTTAATCCGACATGTCAGTTAAACATGTTATATGATCTTAATAAACCGGAGTAAATCTGACACTGACCAAAACAAACTGCACCTTCAATTTCCGAACACACGGGCTACAAGTGCACGCACACACTGTATTCCCATCACACGTCTAACCGACTGTGAGGCGCATTTTCTCCTTAAACGCGGATCAAGCATTAAATCACACAATCCATCGACGACGGCAGACACCGGCAAACTGTATGCAAACGGCACAGGGTCCTTACTCCACTCGTTTATTTCATTTCGTTGTTTCTTTGTCTTTTAATCCAACAATAATTGTGTCACTGGCAGCTCTTCCTCCAAAAATCTCTCTAATGT
The DNA here is from genome assembly GCA_019802435.1 of Corydoras maculifer. NCBI lineage: Eukaryota > Metazoa > Chordata > Actinopteri > Siluriformes > Callichthyidae > Corydoras > Corydoras maculifer. The sequence goes on along the minus strand of JAFMOD010000554.1, from coordinate 580,561 downwards.
AGCAGTGCTATTGCTAACCGCCTGTGACGAGCCCCAAAGGGGGAGGAGAGCTCAATAACATGGCGACCGCGCATGCGCCTTCATTGCCAGACATAAAGCCAGTCTGAAGAAGCGGCACAGTTCCAAATGGCTTTCTGATTTCTACAAGAGGGCACTACATAGGGCGTGGCTACTAGTCACTACGCAGGTTTCCTCATGTTCAGACAGTGGACAATTGCAAATAAATAAATAAATGTGGGATTTGGATTCTTAAGTCTACATGCCTGTCTTGCAAACTGTCTCCAGATTTGCTACCTATATATATATAAACAGCGCGCGTTTGTGTGTTTATCTCTCTCTCTCTCTCTCTCTCTCTCTCTCTCTCTCTCTCTATATATATATATATATATATATACTGTATATAAGTTAATTAATCTGTTAGCAAAAAAAAATGCAGGTCCAAGTATGTAGGAGTCTAATTGATCTTACTTACAAATCCAGTTTTAATTATGCAACTAGACCATAAAAGTACATTTTAGAAGAACAAACATGTAAGTTATTTCAAAATTATGCTTGATATAAACAATTTATATAAATAATGGCAGTTTGATGAAAGGTTGATAAATAACATGGAAATGTGTGCTATGCATATGCATATAACATTTTGTTTGGTCATATGTTATATATAAGTATCAGGATGGGGAGATTGTTACTAGAATTAAACAAAACAATTTGTAGGCCTACATCACTATAGAAGACTGTTTTCTTAATGCTATTCATTGAATGTACATGTAATTTACATTTACATTTTTGGCAAAATGTGAAAACCTACTGTGATTGTTAAGTGTTTATGAAGGCAAATATAAAGATGTTCATGCCTATTGATGCGACTGAGTACTGCAAAATAAATAAATAGGTGTTTCTATAAACCATGGAAACTAATTTTGTTAAGGCTAAAGTTTTGAGTATGTATTAAGTAATACATACACGTAAACATGGTTCCATATATGTAAACATGGGTATTTTACTGTACCCCTTAGTCTTTAAAATGTAGGAAGAAACAGGAGTCCGTAAAGTAAATCCTTTATTTGCCAAAACCAGCCCCTAAGTTTGCCAATTTAATTGAACTTTTCTATTAATTGTTTAGCCTAAAATTTTCTACTCTACATTTTCTTATTTACATCACACACACACAAACACACACACACACACATATATATATATATATATATATAACTCAAAATACTATTAACTTAATTATTAAAATTAAAATAGGTGTTGTGAATTTTTGAGGATCTTTTTTAAAAGCAAGAAATATTTAATTAGCTATAACAATATATTAAATAACAGTCAATATATTATACCGTGGTGACTGACTATAATTTAAAAATTAAAGGTATATCTTAAAAAATCATATTCTATGCTAGTTTTTTCCTCAATGCTAATGAAAACAGATGTCTCTTCAGGTATTCATAGAGGGAGGTCATGTTCAGTAGAGGTTGCTAATGAAAAGACCTTCACACCATTTCAACTGCTCTGTAAGACACTGATCACTACCATCTGCTATTGTTAAGTTATTCTTTATAAAATAGGAGACTCTTCTAATAAAATTATGTGACCTCTGTGACAAGTAATAAGACAAGGTCTAGGAAAAGATAAATACAGAGAGATGTAGAAGTATAGAGTGAGAGGGAGAGAGGCAGTTAGAGCCAATTGCAATGTAAGCGTCTGGTGTTGTCAGCAGCTTTAAATCACACTGGCACTCCACAACAAAACAGACAAGAGAGCTATTGTGCTCCTGAATAATTTTACTCAAATTCAACTTTAGTGTCTGCTTTCATTTTGTAAACATTTATTAGAATGATACCTTTATGATAGTGAAACAAAATCCAAACCCATTTTTGAGTCATTGTGTTTATGTAATTTGACAATTCAGGTAAAGACAAAAATAAAAATAAAAAAATAAGTGAGGAAACGACTACTACAGTTTAACTGCTGTTTTTTTGCCACATGAATAGTGCAACATTTTGACTATGATAAGAATGACAATTAGTTTTGTTATAACTAAAAATGAATTTCAAGAATTTCCCAAACATTACATGTGGCAATGCAGTACACAACAGTACAAAAACACAACTCCTACTCATAAGTGATTTTAATGCCAGATTTTACAGGAAGGGTAAAAATGTCTATTTCTTACAAGGTAACATTTACATAGATCATAGACCCACTATGACCAGACACTGACCCATAAAAACATATTGGACTTTAGTTTCTGAAAGTTAAATTAATCATAATCTTAAAATTTAAAATTAGCTGCATTATTAAATATTTAAATGCTCTTCTTTCTCCCACATTCTAAAAGTTCACTTGTACTTGCTGCTGAAATTTTTTGTACAATTTAAATTGTATTTATTTAGTCAATTAATATGAAATAAAATAAATTAAATCTACATTGCAAAATTTTACTGCAGGCCAATGACAAAACTCTCACTCAAAACACTCAATTTAAATGAATAAATCTTGGAGGAAAATAAAAAATTATGTTGTTGTATGTTGTCTCAACATTAAAAACAGGTATCAATTATTTTAATTGGCTTTAGAAATTAATAAACTCAAATTGTGTCATTTCACTTGTACTACTCTCCACTTCCACATCAGCAGCAGCAGCATATATCTTTTTAAATATCTAGATTTACAACTTATATTCACTGAGGTCTTTGTTTTAAATTTTACCTGTGACTTGTATCTATAATCAGTACAAACTCATTCATTATCTCCATCCAGATTGAGATTCGAACCTAGATCGCCAGTACTGAAATGCGAACATGCTAACCAATAAGCCATCATGCCACCCTTTTTACATATTTTATCAGGTATATCAAACATACAACTTTATCAAATACCAAATTGAGTAATAATTTTACTTCATAAGCATTTATATTTATTTAAAAAAAAAGCTAATTTATTCTGCCTTCTCATTATTGATTGCACTGGAAGATATTTAATTGCTTGCCTTAAAAGTTACAATTACAATAATCAAGTGATGAAAGCCAAGCTTTTGTTTGTGAATGTGTCCTGGACCTTTTATCTTGATCCTGAAGGATACTAGTTTGTTGTCTTATTCATTTGAACTTTTAAATTTAGTAACTGCATTTGTATAGAGCGTCATTATGGTTCTTTGTTACAAGTCAATATGACATAAGAAAGACTGGGCAATACAAATGGGTCTGATTGTCTCATAAATGGCAAGTATTGTGGGGTGTTTTCGGTATGCAGTTGTTACCACTTGGAAAAACGATAAGTGAAAAGATGATTGACCTCAAAGCTTACTGATGTATGGGAGCAAAGGCTTACCAATCTAACTTCCAGAAGAACTGTGGTAGCACATATAGCTGATAATGTGAATATATACTTTGGTAGAAAGTGTTAGAAGACATACAGTACAATGCAGTTTGCAGTTTGGGGTTGTGAAATTGCAGGACAGTGAGATTACCCATGTTGACTGTCCATTGCAATGAGTACATAAGCATCTGTCCATTGAGTAGTGGAAGGTGGCCTGTTATGATGAATTATATTTTTGTTTTCCATCATGTCAACAGTAAGGTGTAAGTGTTTTTATGTTGGGAAGAATAGTACCAAGATGTTGCATGAAAAAACAGAAGTGGGAGGAAGCGTAATGATGATTTTACTAAAAACGGTGTCTCCTGACATACATACGTATAGAACTATATATATAAAATATACCACCTACCTTGACCACTTTTACAAAACAAGTACACCCCTTGGTGTTAATCCTATTTCTTTACAGAAGTAGCCTATATCAGAAGAATGATGTGATCTGCACACTGCATTGATGGTTTAAGAAACATAAATATTTTTTTCAATAGACCAAATACATCTACAATCGAAATTCCTTGGATGCAGCACAGCCTGTAAAATGAATTTCGGTGCACACCAACGGGTCAAAGTTGGATTTGTGGCCTCCAAAATATCAGGCAAACGGCTGGCCTATTCATCAATGTGAAGGACTGCCATCTAGTGGGTGATGCAAGCAGGCCTATATATTCTACTGTTATTGTCATACCCCGTTTAAAATCCACATTTAAGTATTTAACGTCAAAATGAATACAATAAGCCATAACGCTAAACAAATCTCAGCCTAGACTTTATTTTTCCACACCAAAGTAATGGAAACAAAATGTTTATACAGTTCGCATCACTAAATAAAACTGTACTATTGTTGCTTTTGCTAACAAATTAATCTGGTTTATTGATACATTCTACACACTTGCCTTTTTCAAACAATTTGTATATTTCTGGTCCTTAAACATCCATCCATTATCTTCCTCATTATACTCTACTAGGAGGCACGGTGGCTTAGTGGTTAGCACGTTCGCCTCTCAGCACTAGGGATTTCCGGTTCCAATCCCCATCTGGGTGGAGTTTCCATGTTCTCCCCGTGTCCGCGTGGGTTTCCTCCGGGTTCTCCGGTTTCCTCCCATAGTCCAAAAACAGGGATCAAGTCAATTGAATTCTCCAAATTGCCACATATAGAGTGTGTCTGTGTGAGTGACTGGGTGCCCTGCAATAGACTGGCGCCCTGTCCTGGGTGTATCTGCCCAGGGCCCGAAACGTTCTCCCCTGGATGGGCATGGGGAACCCCACCGCGACCCTAATAGAGGATAAAGCGGAAGATAATGAATGAATGAATGAATGAATGAATTATATTCTACTAGGATCACGGTGGGGTTCCCCATGCCCATCTAGGGCAGGGCAGATACACCCAGGAAAGGGTGCCAATCTATTACTGGGCACAGTTACTCACTCACAAAAACACACTCTATATGGGGCAATTTGGAGAATTCAATTGACCTTGATCCATGTTTTTGGACTGTGGGAGGAAACCGGAGAACCCAGAGGAAACCCCTGCGGGGATTGGGATTCGAAGCGGGAATCCCTAGCACTGAGAGGCAAACTTGCTAACCACTAAGCCACCGTGCTGCCCACTCCTTGAACAGTAAATTTTAATTCAATTACTCCAGCCATTTGGAGGTTGGTTATATGACTGACTGTAGCTTTTAGGTTATTCTGAGCTATCTGTCATTAGCTGTCATTATACTATATATATATATATATATATATATATATATATATATATATATATATA
>JAFMOD010000554.1:513618-561562 GCA_019802435.1 Corydoras maculifer | reverse complement strand
GGGGGGGGGGGGGGGGGGGCACAAATGAAAATTATGACCTCACTTACACTGTTGAAGAATTAACACTTTTTTTTACGTTCTCTTGCTAGACATACACTGGAAATGTTTGATGACATCTCACACTCTGTTTTTGTGTTTTATGTTTTGACAAAGTCTTAATTTAACCTACACTTTTAAAAAGTGGCTTCACTTGATGGCTTATACTGCATGTAACACCTTAATCTTTTGAAAATGGTGGTGACTGCTTCTCTACAAGTCCATATTCTCTGTATCAGAATGACCCATCAGGCTTGTTTTATTATCCAATGTTTCCAGGTTTCTGAACATATTTTGCGCTGTCATTTAATAGGCTTAATATTAAGTTCAATATTGTAAAGATATGGGTGTTTTTAGGTGACTCAACCAGAGAAAGTAAGGCATATGTTTAACAGAAGAAAATGTTCCTTTCTCTGAAGTAAGCCTGCTGTTTGGCTTGTCAAGGCTGTATTTTGTGAGGGCACTGAGAATGACTGTACCGAGAAGGCTTTAATAAGGTGTCAGGGTCAGATGTGTGAGATTCACTGCTTGTTATCAGTGCAGACTCTCTGTGTCTCTCATTGCCAGGTAGGCTGGCAAGTCAACCTCTTTTGATTTATGTAGGCGTATATAGTCTGTTGCCAGGTTAGACTGAAGCAAAAAAAACAATTCAGTAACATGTATCGGAGGCACCAAAATTACAGTATTTATTTATTTGAATAAACAGCTATTGAGAACCAAATCTCAAAATGTTTGCAAACTAGTTTGGACACTTTGTAGACTAAAATAAAATCAATGTTAATGTTTAAGACATAGAATAAGAATGTTCAAAGGAGGCAGCTGAAAGAGTCATGTGAAAATCAATGTGTAAGATATTTCATTTTCTCGTTTTTCTGGGTCTTTGTATTAACATGCATATGTAAATGTGTATGATTTATTTTCAATCAATGTACAAACATTGTATAAACATCTAGTCGAATTTTTTTTTTTACTCTTGTAAAGGGTACATCCTTTGATCATTTGATCAGTACATTCTTGTATGATTGTCTTATAATGCATACAAAATATTCAACATTTTAAAACCCATATTACAGTAAATATCTCAAACATCTAATAGATTAAGATATATATAAACAACAACTATTGTATTCATCAGAATTTGATAAGTACTGACTGGGTACTTATCCTTTATAGACAAATTGTCATATGAAAATCAGATTAATGTGAGTTTAGATCTAGGTGTGACCTGTTGTCATCATTGTAACTCTGTTATCTTACTTTTGAATGTGGGATGATAGCCCTTCTGATATCCTCACTAATCTTTATCTTTTATTGATCTACCTCCTGTTTCTTTAGGATGCCACATACTCACAATTAAATTCTAACGGCAGTTATTCACTGCAAACATCAATCCTCTACATATAGAATCATTCTTCATTATATTCTTTTTATCCTTACAAACTTTAGACCCTACATTTGAGGCATAGTTTTGGAACACAAACTAATAACCACTAGACCACCATACTTTTGGTCTTAATTTTGTGTCACTCTTTTAATTTAAGAAGGCATGTCTCCTCAAACAGTTGGTTCATTACAATGTTACATGTAAGCATCTGAGCACTTTGTATTACAGCTAGTGTAGCACGACTACTCTTGCAATGTGAATAGATGTAACATCGCATCGTTCTGACATAGTATTTTTTTTTTTCACTTGAATTTAATTAGTTTTAATACCAAGCTGTGGTTTTGCATGATTCATACTCATGCATTCTTTCCCATGTAGCATTACATTTTATTTATGCAAAACACCTTATATTGTCTTTGGCAGCTTTGTTTTCAAAGATCCTATTAGTTTAAAGACATGATCTTAAGAAATCGCTTAAAATTCTAGTCTCTGTAGTGTTAAAATCAATTATTTTAATCAAGTAGTGCTGCTTGTTTGACGGATTGCCAGTTAACTATTTTCAACATGAAAAATATACACTTAAAATAAAATGAAAGGTTTTGCACACTAATATTTTGTTCGCTTCAGTTATGGAATGGATTTTCTGTGGCAGAATTTACACAACATTTAATTTTGTTGAGTGTCATTTTTTCCACCCTTAAGATCTTGCATCGATAATGGGACATTCGGACCACTTCTCCAGCACACATCCCAAACATTCTTAATGGTAATCGGGTCTGCACTCTGGTTCAGGGAGCAAAAGACATCATTTTTACACATGAATTGGCCACCACAGTCGTTCACAAATTCAGCCTAATGAATCCTGACATTGTCACCTTGGAATTTGCCCGTGCCCATAGGGAAGAAAAGAAAGGCTATTAATGAAATAACCTGGTAGTGTATGTGGTGTTTAAAAAAAAAAAAAAAAAAAAAAAAATATATATATATATATATATATATATATATATATATATATATATATATATATATATATATATATATAGTGTGTGTGTGTGTAAATGCATACTATGTAGGAGATAAAAGATTGTGTTTTTATAAAGTATTAATGATTCTTTAAAGAATCCTCCAGTTTTTGTCTACTTTATATGTATGTGAAAAGGTCTCACCAACTCGTATATAAAAAAATCTTTAAACCCTTAGTTCAGATGCCCAATTAGTATTGATGTGGAAATGTAAAACAATGCTTCCTGGTCTTCCCAGAAAATTGCTTGCTTCTTTTATGATTAGAAACCTGACACCTTGTCTTATCTCATAGACCCATTGAAAGCCCAAACATGTTTTAATGCAATCGGTCCCTTGGGTGTGTGTGCCGTGTTGAAATTACATTGTAGATTGACCAATTAATTATTATGCTGGACTGTAGAGACATTAGTCATCCCTCTCCTAAACTCATGATAAGAATCAGTGGGCTTTTGTTGTAATGTAGGAGTCTTGCCTGGCAGCTAATGAATGCGAGACTAAACCATGAATATTTGAGCAGATAATGGGCTCTTCCATGTGAAATAAATGCACTTCACCCCAACCCCCCATCTTCACCACAAGGTGTTGGTTGCTCTGCTGCCTGTGGGATAGAGATACATCATCAGCTGTGGATAAGGGCTAATAAGCCCCACAGTCTCTCATAAAAAATGAATGACTCTTATCTGCAATTAAAAATATAACCCGGTTTGATGTTCTCATAACAAACCATGGGGATGGGTATGATTCTCTTTCCTCAAGTGTCAAGTATTCGTTGTGACTCAGTAGCAGGAGACGAGTGCAGGACTGATTCTATGGAAACAGATGGATTTTCATGTGTGGAGATGCAGTCAGCTTCTTTTGTGGGTGTAGCCATATGTCCAAAGTTACTTTATTTGAGAATGACTGGCCTTGGCTTGTAAATGAGTTTCCCTTTATATTAAACTAATGCACGCAGAATTTACCTCCAACTTGATCTTGATATACTTAATGCAATGATGTTTATTAATGTTTGAACAGGTTTTAGAAGTTGGAGACACCAGTACATCAGTAACAAACACTGTTGCCTGCGTAAGCTTTATAAGACTTAGACTTGTTTCCTAATTATGACCCATGTACTCTGGCTGTTCTATTTTTGTGGTAATGTTTTTAACAGGGTCCCAAAAATTTGCAGATTAAAATTTAGATTAAACGCTTGAGGAAATGTTTAGCAATAATTGAAAAGTAACACTTTTTGGGTCATACAGAACATTTGCAGATGTATCAAGGGCAATAACAAAGCCTCTTATTTCAAGTAGTCCTATTAATGAGATAATATGATGGCCATAGACTTATTAATGAACATTACTATAAAGCATTTGAAATGCATACAGTCTTTGAATAAGATTTTTAATGCATGTTGTAGATTTAAAGCCTTTATTAAAAAACAACACAGGCTTCTGCATAACACATTTTGTCAACGTCACTTTTACACAGCGCCGCCAATCACAACTTCTGCACATGCATTTATAAGGATTTAAACCAGATATCAAAGCTGATTTGTTTACATTTTATGTTGTCAATTTTACTTAACTAAATCGATTTAGTAAAGAAGTCAGAAGGATTTTTGGAATATCTGCTCAACCATGTCCACGTGCTCTTTTTCTCACTGAAATAGCTTGGTGGTGTTATCAAGGATATACACTATATAGATTTAAACACAACACCTAACAACTTTTCACATTTGCAAGACAGGTAATTAGGACCTGGATGAATGCAAAAGCATCATAAATTGCAGAACATTTTCTTGTAGTTACAGTGCTGGTCTTGAGTTGAGAGCGATGATGGATGGGAACGTCGATGTGGCTTGAGAAGTATGTTAGAGTTGGTATAGGTCACTTTACAAAGTGCAGTGCTTCACATTGCACTACGGATCCCCGAGAGCTGTCCAGGCAGGTGAGGAGGCGATAACTTGCTCTGAGTGCCATCATGACCGTTTCCAGCTTGAGCGTCTCCAGCGTGCACAGAAAGGTGCTGTCCTCTTTGAGAACGAGACGTGAACCTTGTTCTGACTTGATGAAGTGACGAAACTGGATAATGTTGGAGGAAACCTCAAACTCCTCTGGAAAGCCATCCAGACGACTTTTGGAGATCTGCACCAGGCGTGCCTTAACCCTCTCAATAAAGGCAGAGTCACTACAGTAGACCTTAAGGCCATGTGATCTCTCCGGACTGTCAGTCACCTCCAGAAAAGCAGGTTCACGCAGGACTGCCCTCTGCTGCTCCCACTCCTGTAGTGCCTGAGCTAGTTCACCTAGCCGGTAAAAGTCAGCCTCACGTCGCAAGAGTGCCGGTTCTTTGAAGTCATCTGGCAGAATCAATTCGCCGGTCCTTAGGAAATTTAAGATGTGGCGGAAAATAGGCCCATCGCGATCAATGAATGTGTTTCCCATGGAGTCTACATGTTGCACAGCTTTCTTGCCACTGACAAGTTCTTCAAGCAAAGAGCCATGGTGTTTGGTGAGCGTTTGCCGCTGTGCTGCATATAGATATCCCCCCACGTTAAGGGTGATGGTGCCTGAGGAGGGCTTCTTAAAGCTCTTGCTAGGCTGCAGCAAGTCCGGATTGATCTGTCTCAGCTCACTCTCCATCCTTCTGAGATTCCATTCCATGCCGTTTCCTTAACCCAGTCTGTGAGAAATGTGTGAGGGGAGGAGTGATATGTGCGTGTGCGGGTGAGCAAGCAAATAGGAGCAGCTCTGGCATTGAGCGCGGGAGCAGTGAGCCCCTGCCAGCAAGTGCCGAAGCCTTTCGCAGCCACACAGCCACACATACAAGACCATGAAAGCACAGTCACAAATGCTTACACATTCAGAGGAGGAGGAGGAGAAGGAGGGGAAAAAGAGAATGGTTGTTGGGGGTGGGCTTGCCTGAATATATGAAAATGGGGAGAGAAAAAGAGCTAGGTTGTCTGTACTTTAGGGGGTTTGATATGATCATCTCTTCAGTCCGTTATTTTCTTTTCTACTTTAACAATTAGCATGATTCTAGGGTGCTGAAAAAGCTTATCAGCTAGACAGCGGAAAGCGGGTGTGGTGGATTAACCTGATTAAAGGTTAATGCACTGTGTTTTAACAAGGCCAGTGTCACTCTTGAATGTTAAAGTTCACACACATTGTAGTTCTTTTGTTTTATAAAGGTCATTTGTCCTTTGCCCATCAATTTGTGTGGTTGGAGCAGTAAGTGGCTGCTTTGTAAGTAAATGAGCCTAGATCCAGGACAGCACATTGCCATGTTTATGTAAATGACTTGTTTCTCATCTTTCAGAAGCTATGAAAGCAGTCAGTGCAACACACCAGTCAAGAGGCTGTATTATGTTTCTATGCATCTAGTATAATGAGTATCTGTCAGAAAAGCCTTTGATAGTGCCCATGGATGTGTAATTGACTCAGAGATAGGGCTCCAGATTTTTTTTTCATTAAAAAAAGTGTAAGTAGAGCATTTTGCTTATAACTTTTATCTAAATAAATCTCTAGAAAGCTACGCTACCTCTGACATTGTGCTCAAGTGTGTCACTCTGTTGAGGATCTGATAAATTGTTGTGTTTTTTCAGGTCAGCAAATCTAAATACGTTTTTCTCTATGACTGCAGCCAAGTTATAAAATGCAGTACCATTTTAATATGTTAAGTTTATTTTAATCTGTAAAACGCTGCATTTCATATCTAATAATAATTCAACATTTGGTTTAATTTGTGTAGAACTGTTTTGTTGCCATAGCTACAGATCCTATAAAGTCATTATACTCTTAAAATCCTTTAATTTTATCACATTATACAATCAAATGAAAACTTGTGTCTAGAAAAATGATTTGTTTATATTTTAGTTAAATGTTCATTTTGGATAAGTGCCCAGCCCCTCTGTTGTAAACCTTGACCTGAACCACACCAGAAATCAGTTGTAGAGGCTTTGATGACTTAAGAAACAGCTTTTTTTATTCTTAAGAATTAAAATATTAGTAATGCATAGTAACATTGTACATGAAGTGTGCATGCATGAGCTGTTCAGTTGCTACGTTCCCCATTTTTCCCTGAGATTATTAAAGTATTCTGATTACAAGAGTGCAAAAAGATTCTGTTATTTAAAATACTGTTCCTGCATGAGTTCCTACAGGAAGGTGAGCATAGGAATATGAGGGGCTAACAATAAAATAAAATAAAAATAATAGAAAAAAGGGTAAAGAATAAGGTCACTTTAGAGTTTTTACATTTTTTTTAGTTTTTGTGTTTTTAAATTTCATTTAAGTTTTCATGTTTTACAAGTATATGAATAATTTTGTTTCAGGCATGTGCTTAGTTTTTGAGATATCTGTAAAGCATATGGTGAACAGCTGCAACAGTAACTTAAGTTTTTTAAAATTTATATTAAATAATTTATTATATAAACACAATTTCCAGCAAAGTTAGGCTATTTTGAAAATAATGCAATAACAATTGAAAAAAGAAAACTTTTATGTGTTTTCAGTAATAAGCTTTTTGTAAAATATAAACAATTTAGAAAATGTATGTATTATTATTTTTTATTAGTATAGGTCATTTAGCAGATGATTTTATCCAAAGCAACTTACAAGTATCCCAACTGATTGGTTGAGGTTAGAACACAGGGTTGGATATGATGCAGAACTCCTGGTGTAATGAAGGTTAGGAGCCTTGCTCAAGGACCTTTAAATTCATAGCAAAACACCCTAACCACTGAGGTTCCACAATGCAGTTAACAAAATTGGAACCGAGGCATGATCAGTACTGAGTCATATCACCTTTTATTTCTTTTTTTAACACTGGAAAGTTCAAATAAACATGTTTGCAGTTTTTGTTTACAGTGTGTAAGACAGAGTTTAGTTCCTTTTGAATATTAAATTAAGGATAACAGCATTTTTCAACCTTTTTCGAAATTGGGTAAATAATTATTTTGGTATTTTTAACCACGGCAACAATTTATTCTTCACAGCATTTTACTCGGTTTTACTTAATATAACAACCCTTCTGCAAATGCACCTCTTGTCTTATTTTGACCAACTTTTTTTTTTTTATTAAGGTGGTACATTTTTGACTACTGCTGAAAGTTTGAGAGATGCTGTCTCAATGACAACCACCTAAGGGCATGCTACAGAAAGCCACAAACCAAATTGCTCAAAGTTACTAAATCTGAATTCTGTGATTTAACGAGAACATAATGCTGCAGCCTTTTCTACTGTTTAAGAGCCTACAAAAAAAAGCCCTGAAAACTTGACGTGATTTAGAGCCCAATTAGAAATATGTGGGTTAAACTGAATAGGCAGTTCCACAATGGATATGCTGTGATTTATGTACTTCACATTACTTGCTTTGTCTTGTTAAATTTACTAAATATTATGAGAGATATTATTTCTTCTGTTTCAGATTTTTCTAACCATCTAATTTTATTTACATTTTATTCCTTTTGTTTTTCCATTGGTACCTTTTGCATCTCATTTTGATCATTTGTAAAATAAGCAAAGGTGCATTAGAATACATTTACTATTTAAAGTAGTTATTAAAACCTTTTGTAAAATATAAGTAGAAAATGATTTTATTATATAAGGTATCTAAGGGAGCGGTAGCTCAGTGGTTAGGGCATTGGGCTATCAATCTGAAGGTTGGCGGTTCAAATCTCAGGTCCACTGCAATTACCAATGTGGGTCCTTGAGCAAGGCCCTTAACCCTCATTGCTTCAGGGATGTTGTGATTAACCCTGTGTTCATCTTGTAAGTCGCTTTGGATAAAAGCGTCTGCTAAATGACCAAATGTAAATGTAAAATGTATCTTTTGTATCTTAGTTTTTACAGTAAATATGTGGAATGTGCCACGTTTATTAAAACTGTTAAGATCATTTTTGATTCCACTGTATCTTAAAGCATTGGCATGGTGTCCAGCTTTCACAAATGTGTGATAACTTTAGATTTAACAGTTATGTAGGACTGATGTAACAGTGAATTAATTAGTTTAGCATTTTGTTAAGTGAATCTCTTTTAATTCAAACACATGAAAAAATGTGTTTAATGTTATGCTGTATGGAATTCAAAATCTTAGGTAATATTGTTAATTTCACTTATGTCAATATGTTAATAGTAAAGCGCTATGAGCAACAACATTTAACTGAAGGCTACATTTATTTACAGAGGAAATACTTTTCAATTTGTATGCACTGACTCTGTGTTTTTGTTGTTTTAAAAGTGCAGTTAAATGTACAGACATCTGCATACATATGATTGTCATAAAACTTTCAGCTGTTTTTGAAGTAATTGGGATAATTACACTACATTATATGCTGGGCCAGAATTCATATTATCAATTCAACTGTTATTCATAGATTAATAAATCTAATGTGGATAATTTATAGGTAGTCATAGAAAATGCTTTTAGATGAGACATTTGCCACTTAAAACTGCAAATAAAAGTTTACCACTATTGTATAACAGGTGGAGGAAGTGGGTGGTGACATAAATTAAGACTCGAGAAAATGTCACCCTTATTATTATTTTTTTTACATTTCTTCTAAAGACTTTATGGCTTTATAGCAGTGACTACTCCCAAAACCTTTCATCATGAAAAATATGAAAAATTTATTCATTCCTTTTTGAGAAAAACCTTCAGAGACCTATAATTGTGCATCTTTTCACTGAATCAAAATTAAGTTTAAAAGAGAAGGTGGACAGTTTGTACTATGAACATGCCTGTATGTGTGAAGTATATGTATATTTCCATTTCCATTTGGTCTTTTAGCAGACGCTTTAATCCAAAGCGACATACAAAGTGAGCAAAGGATTGGTACAGCATCCCTGGAGCAATGGGGGTTAAGGGTCTTGCTCAAGGACCCACTCTGGTAACTTCATTGGACCTGGGATTTAAACCCACAAACTGCAGATTGATAGCGCAACACCCTAACCATTGAGCTACCACACACACACACACACACAGTAATAGACAGCGATGTGACATAGGGAACTTTTTCCTTGCAACCATGCCATTGATCTTCGTTGTTTGTGTGTACTTTCAATGGTGGTTTATTAAAATTACCTTTTAGTTGCTTAGATGCACACATCACTCTCTTATTTCATCTCACTGATATTAGTAATAAGAATGCTAAAAAAAAGCACACTTTTTTAGTACACTTTAAAAGACCTTTCAGATGCTCATGGCTCTTGTGTGCATGACTGTCTTTTGCTTTCCAGCTTGATCTTTTTACCACTTTTTTTTCCTTCCCTACTAGCTGAGCAATTTTAGCTCCTTCACTGACATAGAGAAACAATTAATAGAACACACGGCAGGTGATTGTGTCTGACAGCTACACTGTCACATTCTATGGCCCATTTGAGGATGCTCTGCTGAATGATATGTGGGAGGTGTTGTTACTGACGTGCAGAGTGACCTGAACATAGGGTGGAGATCCTCTTTATCCTAAAACCAGGGTAATACAAATTTGTGCTATTTGTCTAATGATGCCCTGCGGACACTGCTTTGAGTTAGTAGAATGGAGCCAGCCAACTCACTTGCATTAAAATCAACAGCTTACTGCACTTCATTTCTCTATTAAGAGAATATTCAAACAGGTCACAACAAGTTGCTTTCAACCATTTTTGTTGGACCAGCTTGTGCTAAAAAAGAAAATCAAATTTAAAGCATTATGGTGCTAAGGGGATGCTACCAATTACCCAAGTTTCTAAAACATGAGCTGCGTACTCGCCAGATTAGCTATGCCTTAGTGCGTGACAGGAAAAAGGCTTTAAATGGTGTCTCGTATCCACTTTCTTTTCTATCTGCACCACCTTGGGAGCACGACTTTGTCACAAACCAATTACTATTCAGTGTACAGGATGGCATTCAGGTTGCTTTTTCAAACCGGTGCAGCTGACTTTGATTCTTTTAAACTGAATCATGTTTTGGCCTCTTAACATTCACCCTGGTCCTACCTCAATTCTCTGTTGTGCAACATCTATATGTTTCCACTCTTTTCATAATGTAACATTTTTTTGGATGTGCAAGGCATGAATTAACTGTTCACAAAATTTCTGTCCTTTAAATTTGCTGGTGAGCTTGGTCATTCCAAAATTACTCCATTCATCATTACTGCAAAGCCATTTAACTCTCTTACCTTCCTGCTTGTTCCCTTTCCAGTCTTGAAGCATCCTTTGAGTAATTGCTGCTATGGTACCTCAAATTGTGATTTTTCCCTCCCATTACATTTACCTGTTTGTGGGGTGACTTGGCTTGGGGTGGGTTACAGGCCTCATGAAGCCATGCATTTTTCCCCTCCAATTCTGCTGACATTGCAGGAACTCCAGTTTGTGCTCTTTTGTCATCATCATCATTGCTTCAGCTGAAACACTTGCTAGCAGAACCAGGCTCTTCAGAAGCTGACAATCCTTCTCCTGAATTTCAATTAATGCAATAAAGCAGCATTTATGTGCCTTGCTCAGAGCCAGGAGGGTTTGTGTCTCCAGTCCAGTTGCTTGTTCACCAAAGTTTGGATAAGGCTGTCAACTTAGTGGAGCTGAAATTGGTTTCAGCTCCACTGTAATGGAGATGCACACCATTGTTGTCTTCAGCTCTCCAATTGTTTTTATTTTCGTGCACTCTCTTGTTTCATCTCTTCTCACTGAGAGCCCTTTAAACTCTTGGACAAACATGAACAATAATCATAAGACAAGAGAGTAAATCACTTCCTTCATTTCCTCCTATTCACATATTGCTATTACACCCCTTACTAATTATTTGATAATGCTAGAACTTGTATACCTTTGCCACTTTCATTAAGTGTATAAGTTAAAAATTTACTTTATTTGTACTGTCCTGGGTGTATCTGCCCAGCGTCCGAAACGTTCTCCCCTGGATGAGCATGGGGAACCCCCCCCCCGCGACCCTAATATAGGACAAAGTGGGAGATAATGAATGAATGAATGTATTATTTTTGTGGGGCAAATTGTTTTCCAACATTCAAATATACAATTTAAATTACAAAGAATAGTATACAACCACACTGTAACACAGATTCTTACAACACAACAAAAGCTTTTGCAAAATTTATATACATATTTAGTCATAGAGTAAACAAATAAAAAAATTCACCAGTAATTTAGTCATCCAAAAGGTATGTACTCCATAAATATTCACTATGAATTTAAAAGTACAGTAGCAGCTGGGTCAAGACTTCCCAGTTCTTTGGTTCTACACTCTTTTCTTTTTGTTTTTTCCCTGCTGACTTTTTCACCTTGTAGAGGTAAATGAAGAGATTTAGCAGCAATAAATAAGCTACGATTTTTGAAGCCATACCATCATAGAAATGACATTTAGACCCCTGTCAGGTTTCTTTTCACTATATGTATTAAAATGCAGGTTTTCAAAGCAAGCATGTTATTGTCACAAAGCTGTCCATTATATTTAAAGATGTATAATAATATCTAATATAATATAACTTGGATTTCATTAGAGAGACCTATATCTTTTCTGTTTTGTGGACAGCAAGGTTAATGCATTGTGTTTTGTAATCACCACACAGTCTTTTACTGAACTCTTCACAACTATTTGAAAAACATAAGTTATGATAACCCACTGTTTCTGCAGGGACATTACCTTTTTACTAAATGCATTTTAGTGCAGATGTTTGAATTGATGCTGGATTCTGTCTGGCTGTCCACTGTCTCACCAAATGTTGATTTGTTATGAAAAATAAAGGTTTTAACATCATTGATTTCATTATCCTGAAATCCTGTTCTATACAGCACCACAAGGGAACTATTTGTGCTCAAAACCATATAAAGAATAATAAAAACAATGAATCAATATTTATATTTATTTATGTTACTTTTAGTTCATTCAATTGCAACTGTCTTGGTCACAGATGTGAAAAAAGTATAATTATTAAGTTATTATTATTTTACACATATACATATATGCGTGGGAGAGAGATGGTTTTCTTGGCGGTCATGTGGTGAGATGACTGAGGTGTTAGAATAGAATAGCATTTTGTTGAGACAGGGAATCAAGTGTCCTGCTGTTGGCTGTGGATGTTAGCACTGGCAATTTTCAGGCAGCGGCACAGGATAACAGATGGGAACCTGTGAGTGGGAGGATGGTTGACCCTCTAACCCTACCAACATCTTAGCAGCGGTTCAGCAGCCCACAGCTCTCGCCACCCCCTACACCTCCATTCAGTGTGGTAGTAAATGCTTCTGCAATATAACTGGCAGGTTTAAGATACAGTTTCTATGACAATACATGATGACGAGCAGCAGGGATCCAGGTAGCGGGCAGATCATTTTCAGTGCTGTTGCGAGCTGAATAAGTAATGGCCTTTTGTAACAGTGAGCCTTTTTTGTTTTCTGGATTTTTTCTGTTATTCTTTTAGTTTAGAATAGAATAGAGGTAAATTCAGAGAACAGAGGAGAATCTTTGTCATTCTTTATGTGCAATGAAACAGGGTATAGTTCCATCAGTGTAACATTATGCCACAGGTATATATATATATTAAAACAAATTAACTATGAAAACTTATACCAACTTATATAACATAAACATTATCCATTCCACGAAACTAAATTCAAAATAGATTTTAATACAAATATTCCTTTTGGGAAAGAAATTGTTCTTAGTTCTTCTTGTCCTTTTTATTCATCATAAGGGCAGCAATTCAAAAAAGATGCCATAGGCTTTTTTGAGACAGCAGGAACTGTAGCCGTCTTTGAGAGGAAAGAGGGCAGCCAATGATATTCTGGTGGTGTTGATCTTCTGAAGCGTTTTCTTCTAAGTCAGTATGCTGTCTGTGAAGAAGGGCTAGAAAGACAAGCACATTTTATGTGAGATGTTCGTTCTCTAGAGTCTTTAACTAGTAAAATCTGTCCTATACCTTCTTTATCATGGGTATGTTCTTATCGCTTCGTACCAGGTTTGCATTTGTGAGCATGCTCAGAAACCTGCAGTTTTTCCTCCAGTCTTTCATTTAAACATTTTAGAAGCATTACACTTAAGACATTTTATTTAGAATGAAAAAGTTGCTATTAATATTGTAGCTATATAAAAAAACAAATACCTCTCATGGCAGTTTTCAGTGAAAGTCTTTCCATTCAAAATCAAAATGCAAGTACATATATTTAAATAAATGTATTAGTGTAGGTGTATGTGTGGGTGTTGTATGATTTTTTTCTTTTCCCTCTTTGTGTCAAAGAAAACCTTTCAAGGCTATAGTGGTAAGATCAAAGTCATCAGTCATCACTTAACAAACAAGGCATAAAATCGATGAAGAGGAAAAACTCGTTTTGAATAGAATGTATAAATACATTAAGTACAAAGTGTCTTTGTGTATGTGTGTATATACATAAATACAATTTTTTTTTTCAAAGTTAAGCATTTACTTTGCCATTAAGCTATAATTTTGAAAATACGTTTTCATTTTTCGAATTTTGGAGAGTTATGTGACATTTTGAGCAGGTATGAAGTAGGTATTGCACAAAAGTCCATTGCAAAACATATAGGCATTTTGAGCACAAGTGAAATGGACAAGGTAGACTGGAACTTTTTATAGCAATCCACTTCTAACAGCACAAACAAAACACTGCACCTGGTTGAATCACAAGATTTCAAATGGCTAGTTGAACTTTAAAAAGGGGTGTTACGCCAACACTGCAGTTTAGGGTAATTATTTTTTGAAAAGCACTTTCCATCATTGTCCTGTGCTTCTCTTCTTGATTTTGTTAAGTGGCACTATAAAAGGAATGAATTGCTGTTGGACATTTCAGATTTTTAAGCAAATGCTCTTTTTTATTCATTATATCACTGCTGTGCTGTTTTATTTATTTGTTATTTAGCAGACACAACAATGAACAATGCATGTGTTCTTTAGATCAGATTGCACTTGAAGGCATGGTGGTGCAACGTGCTGAATGCAGACCTGCAGTCAGTGAAGGCTACATGAAGTTAAAGAAGTATGTTTTCTTCATATTTATGTAATTTTAATAAAAGTTGCTAAATGTGTGTACATATTTATATTTTCAGACTGCTGCTTGAGGAATCAACAAAGCCAGTGCGATTGTCTCAGCAACTAGAAAAGGCGGTTACTAACAGTTACAAACCAGTCTCTAATCACTCATACAATGTAAGTCTGTTTAATGCATCACATTGTCTTACATTCTGTGTTTACACACTTACATTCCAGAGTTCTTTGTATGCAGGTAGAATTTGAGAAGAAAAAGAAAGAGGAAGGCAAAAGGGCCAGGGCTGATAAACAGAAAGTTCTGGAAATGCTATTCTCTGCTTTTGAGAAGCACCAATACTTTAACATTAAGGACCTGGTGGAAATCACTAAGCAACCTGTGGTGAGTCACTCTGTTTGGGAATCAGCAAGATCATTCTTTAGCACACAGATTTACTAAGCGACTTATCTTAGCCAAAGGTCACAGGTTTCTTTACTGGAGGTTATAATAAATGTAGCTTATCACATAACTTGTTTCACTCGGTGAATGAACTTCATGGACTGTACTTCATGACCAAGTTTGTGTACTGTGGAGAATGTGTTAATTTACTGAATTATAAAAAAAAGAATTCAGGCAAAGCACAAACACAAAAGTTTAGATATGATGGAATGTGTTTTGGGTGGTGATATACCAAACATTATTGAATACTTGGTTGGATATTGATGTGTACAGCAGGTTCGACATTTACTTGGTTTGGAAGCTTGAGGTCAGTGGTAGTTTGTGGTAAACCCACTTCACAGGTTTGTCAGTAAATTAATTTCTGCAGTATATTGTTCTTGTTCTCTGAAAGTGAAGAAAAACATGCATTAAATGATTTTATTTCTAAAAGCTTCTGGAAATTACGTTCAATTCCCCCTTTACTGCCTTCTGTAGTTTACTCTGAAGAACTCTGCTTTCTTCCTACGTTACAAAAACAGTAGGTGGATTAGTTGTATTATATTGCTCCTGGGTATAAATGTTTTAGATGGGCTTTAGACACGTCAAGTATGTGATCAACATCAGTATAAGCAGGTAATGAATATAGCTAAACAGAAAGGAAACCTTTAAATGGTCCTAATTACAAAAAACTTTAATAGAAAATTAGCAAGAATTGTCAGGAGGAAATGTCCTCCTGAGACCCATGCCAATATTTGCCTATCCTCATGCCAAAGAGCAATAATTGAAGTATCGGAGTCTTACCAGCATAATCTTAAAGGTTATTTAGCATAATGTATTAATAATTATCATTAGGCTACTTATGTGTACTCATTTTTGAGGTTATCAATAATCAAAATTTGTTATTTTCTTATGTGACATTGTTATTTTAATTACAAGTTCAGAAACTGTATGCTTAATTAAAATAAACAGCATGTAGTAGAACCTAAGTGCATTTGTTGGAAAAAATACATTAACCCTTTAATTTTGATAGCTCTGTCTTATACTGATTTCAAGTATTTTAATTATTTACAAGTAAAAATTTTCCATGCTGTAACACTGAAAGGCTTTCCACATGTCATTGCTTTCGGAACCAACTACTGCTCTTACTCTCAACAAAACATTTTTTTTTACAACCTTTGTTTAACTGTAATAACAAGTGATAGAAATGCTAAGAACTGAAAGAAAATATTCTGCTTTTATTACCGACACACTTCGGACATATTACAAAAATTATGAAAATATTACAGATCTAGTCTATGAACATTTAACTACAGAGCTAATTTCTTAAATTATTTAGTTACAAGTTGAGGCACTAATAATATGTTAAATTGTCAATACAAATAAAAATAAAAAAAAACATTCATTTAGGACCACTTAATTTGCACTGGCCAAATAAAAATGACCATTTGGAATTGAATATCCAAGTATTTAATTGTATAATTACTATGGTGACTCATTTTTTAGCTGGCAACAGTGCTTTTAACCCTAAATGATCAAGCATTTGTATAAAAGTCAGACATGTTCCCAGGTTTTAGTTAATTAGCATTTTTGTGTTGATTACATGTGTTAAGTAAAACGTAGAATTATAAATAGGTAGCTGAGTGAATGGATGTGTCTTGATTGCGATCCATAATCTAACTGCATTCTCAGACAAGTTTTGTGTGTGCATTTACATTCACATCCTTCTGACCGATGTACATGCCCTTATTTTTTTATTTATTTGGTTCTTTTTCCAATGACCGTGTTCTCCCACTTATAAATCAGAGGGGTCGGAAATTTTCATCTTGGGTGCTTGTCCACTGTGAGAGACCTAATCTAAACAAATTTTTTGTGTTACTATATATATATATATATATATATATATATTTGTGTATACATGTTTATATGTGTGCTTTCTTTTAAAAACTTTTGTTTAGATTACTTGATTGAACTAAACTTTAATAATCAACTCAGCTGTTCATTTTTGGTTTAGATTTTGGTATGTAGTTAGTGACATACATACTCAGCTGAATAACTAGCACCATACCTTACAATTATAATTTGTATTATCAATTTCAGGAATCAGTTACATTTAACCATTCTAAAATGGTAAAAACCACTAAGGGTTAAGACACTAAGAGGTCTATTTTTAGGATTTGGATGTATTTGGATTTTAAAGATGCAAGCATTAACAAATTTTGTGATGGAATTCTGTAACTTGATATTTCCAGAAAAAAAATAAAATTAGAACTAGATCTATACATACAAGATAACTTAAATATAACAAACAATAGGTAACTAAACTTGCTTCAATAATTGTTCTGCTACCTTTGCATTATGTTGCTTATACCCTAAACACCATCATTGGTAATCAACATATTAAGTAGTGCATGACGACATCTTTTATACATTTTATTGCATTGTTTTTTTTATACTGTACTTGTTAAGACTTTCAATTGATAGTAATAGTCTTTAAGTTTTGTAATCAGTCAGTCTACAATCAAGAGAACATTCAGCATGCATCATCTTTTTGGCGTTTTTAAATCTTTGAGAACATAAAATTTAGGGCCAGGATATCTGCACTTAAATCCTAAAAATGCAAATATGCTTTACCGAACAAGTCTTTCGGGCCAATGAACACCACTTTGAATCACAAGTTTGCAAAATGTCAGTGTGAATAACTGCAACAATATGGATAAACATTTTCTAGTTTATAACTGACAACCAGTTAAAATAGTTTGTTTCAATAGTGAAATGGTTTGATAATTCCTAAATTCATCTCTATATTCCTAGATTTATCTGAAAGAGATTCTGCGTGAGATTGGTGTTTATAATTCACGAGGACCTCACAAAAGCACCTGGGAACTAAAATCTGAATATCGACATTATCAAGAAGAGAAGGAAGAAGCAAATATGGAGTAACTGCCGAGTTTTTTTTTTTTTACTATTTTCACACTTATTTCTCTTGAAAAAAAGTTTCGAAACAAAATGATTCAATTGTTCTGAAATCATTTACAATTAAAAATAAATG
The DNA here is from genome assembly GCA_019802435.1 of Corydoras maculifer. Taxonomy (NCBI): domain Eukaryota; kingdom Metazoa; phylum Chordata; class Actinopteri; order Siluriformes; family Callichthyidae; genus Corydoras; species Corydoras maculifer. The sequence goes on along the minus strand of JAFMOD010000554.1, from coordinate 543,678 downwards.
ATAATTTACACTATAACTGGTTAAATCATAACCAGTCATTATTTAAACAGGGTTATACATTAAATCGTTGGTAGTAATTTGTCTGTGCAAAACTTGTTGCTGCCAAGCTGTTGTTCAAGATGATCCAAAACATGATCATTAATTTATTTTGCTATTCAGAACAGAGAGAAAAAAAAAGTCCCTTCACAGTTCAAAGTAAGTTGTTAAATACAGAATTTCAAGTAGACCCAGAGTAGAGTAGACCCAGAAGCATTAAAAGCTTTTTGCAGTACTGACAACAAATTGCTCAGCACCCCACATTCTCCCACTCATAACACCTTTTCACATGACAGGTTATCAGTATCTCCCATGGAAACCACAGTGGGATCAGCCAGCTGTTTAGTCAGGGGGATATGACAAATGCTGTAACAATGTTGAGCATCATGGCATAAAAAATCCTTAACCTTTCAGATTAAATTTGTTATATTCCCCAGGTTGCAGTTATTAATTGTTAATTTAGAATAATCAACCAAGTTTTTGACTGGGCAGCTGGTACATTGAAATCCTTAAATCATTTGCAGCCACATTATAACAAGTATAACCACATTGCTTGTGAATTTGTTTATTTACACAAAATGTATTTACCATCAGTTTAAGGTAATTTTACAATGCTTTTGAACAAGAATCCAAGATACTTTACATCTGTGGTTTTCACAGCTATGAAAATGTTTCATTGTACAATGACGAAGCAGTGTGGTTCACAGTCAGTTTAAACATTTATTTGTAAATATCGAAGCCCATTTCAGCTCACAATTTCAAAAAAAGGGTCGCTTCCTGGACACACCTAGAGGCAATTTATCTCCAGTTTACCCAATTTCCATGTGGTTTAGACTGGGAGATTAAACAGTCACAGGGAGAACATAGACTCCACACACAAAAGACCAAGGCTTTATCCACAGCATAACGCAATTCCAGTCTTTACCTGCAAGAACAGGAAAAAGAAAAAAAAATAGGATACATAATAACCAGACATTTTATGCTTCAATGTTTTAGATTTTCGATAATTGTAACATTAAAGAAAAGAGTTTTACCAAAATTCAGACCATTAAACAATTTGGTACTTTGGGACAGTGAATACATAATTTCATCAAATTACAATAATTTATAAATAACGTGGTAGCTAGGGTTCATACACCTTTCACAAGATAATTCAAGCACGTTAAGGCCCAGTTTCAAGATTTTCCAGCACCTTTCGGCTGAATCAAATGAATGATAAGGGTGATATCCCAAAACTGCGATTCAGCGATAATCAATATTGCAAAGCTATTCTCCACTTCACAGTAATAATGCTACTGAGATATATATATATATATATAAAATAAGTAAACAGCAGGAGTTATGGAATTAATGGTGTCAGTTTCACACAGTTTGAATACCAATGTTCTTCATACGCATGTTGACCCTATTCATTTGATTGAGCAGTTACTGTAGGATGTCAAATTTGGGTGTGAGTTGAGAGCATTTATACATACATATACTCAAAATTGTAAGCAGCTGCACATCCTTTTTGCAGGAGGCTGCTCATGTTTTTTTTCCCTCGGCTTATCATTTTCCAGCTAACACTCGTTAAAATATCAACCTATATAGGTGGCATTTGGCAGTCTCCAGTCAACTTATTGCTGTTATCACTGGCTCACTGTGTCTGCGAGAGAACAAAATACAGACTGGAGGCTTGCAGGTCTCCAACGAATTCTTTGAAGCAGTTGGGAGGTGACTCCCCTTCAAAGAGCCGCTTTTCTTTATTTTACTCGCTTTCCCTTTCTTTGTAACGCTATAGAATAAAGTTATAAAAATTTATGTTACCCGTATTTAAAAAACACAGAAGTTGTAAAACTATGTTGCATATGGGGGCAAAAAGTTTCTAGTGAGCCAACTGCTCTTCGATTACGAAAAAGGACCAGAATTTGTTGTCACACAGGCGTGAATGAAGTCTTTTTTTTTATTTTTATTTTACGCTCTGCAATTTTTTCCCCCTTTTTCTTTAAGCAAATTTATTTAGTCAAATGGTTATCTTTGTGAAGTAAATGGTTAGAATTGTGTGGGCCCAGTGTGGGCCCTTGAGCAAAGTCCTTAACCCACATTGCTTCAGGGGTACTGTACCATCCTTGTGTTCTGACCCCAGCCATCAAGATGGGATACTTGTAATTTGCTTAGGATCAAAGCACCTGCCTAATGACCAAATGTAAATGTATGTAACACACCTACTCAGCAGTATTTCTGCTGTTGTATACTGTAGCTTGGCACAACCATCACTGTTTTAAAAGACAATTAATAAATTTAATGGTCAACTCTGATAGGACTTTCTTTTGGAAGGAGATCAAAGATGTACACAATGCACGCTATGCTTTATTAATTGTAACCTGCATCAGCTAAGGTAATACTTATATTCACTTGGACATTGCTGTGATGGATTTGATTTAGGAAAAAGTTAAAAATTTTAAATAAAGACATAACTTTTGTAATTTAAACAGGGATGTACCTTTAAATGTGCAGCTTTCTCTTTATATTGGTTCAGCTGTGGGGAGAGAAAAAAGGGAAAGATTAGAAAGCTCCTGATTCTCAGGTAATTAAAAGTAAGAATTTGTTTGTGCTCAGTTAATACATGCGATTAAGGTCACGGATTACAACCTCAGCAGATGATGTTCATCATAGCACATGTTTACATTAAGGCATTTAGCAGATACTTTCATCCAAAGCATCGCACAAATGAGAAAATACAAGTCAGTGGTTAAAGAGAGAAGAAAAAAAAAACACTGTACAATTATCAAAACCTGATTATCCAATCCAGCCTTTTATTATTTAAATATGTGTTTGTGTAAGATGTGTTTTCTGTTTCTTAAAGATGCTAAGCGACTCTGCTATATGGAGAGAGTTGTGAAAATTGTTCCACTATATTGCAGTGTTGAAAAATACAGAATAAGTGGCACCACGTTGAGGTTTACCACACATAGGTCTAACAATACTGATTAACCTGTTAAATTAAATTGAATACCCATGTTTTTGTTTTGAAGGGAGGCACTTTAAATTATTCATCACCATGGATTAAACTTAAGACGCACTGGACGACAAAAAAAAAAAAAACTCAACAGGCTTCTGAAATATTGAAGTACAAGATGATATGCAATCATTCAGTAATACCACTTTCCTTTGAGACTTGCCTTAAAGATGTAACCAGATGGTCTCCCTCCCACCTTCACAGCAAGAACACGGCCGATGAACAAGCTGAACAAAGCAGCTCAACAGGTTTCATAACCTGTATTTAAGAAAGCACTTATTTTAGTAGGTGTCTTTTTCCCCCACTGTGCACATCTACTTTTATGCATTTCATAACAAGTATAAGAGGGTGAAATACAGCTATTGTGATAAAATTTTGGGACCCATTTCTCTTGCAAACAGACCAAGTAAACATGCTATAAAATGTACTTTAACACACTGGTTTAAAAATAAAGGTTATGTAGTACTTTAATGTTCAAAGCATGAATAAAATTCTAAATGGTATAGATGGATATAGATCACATCTTTGCTAGACAATTAATGCAAGAGGGGGGTTCTGTCATTACTTTGTATATTTACATTACCTACCTATGAATCCCATGCAGCTTACCCTGCACCAAAAGGTAAATGTATGTAGGAATCTGTGGTTAAGAGGGGGAAAAAAATTAATCACAATAGGCCATTTCCACTAAAGTAACAGGCAATCAAAACATGTCAAAAGACATGTGCTCAGGTAATACATGCATTTAGAACACATCAGGGTTTAAGATCTCAGCATACAGGAATCATCATTGCACATGTCACCTTCCCTTTTAAAGACAGTATTTATTTGTTCATACAATGTTTGACAGTCACAACTTTATTACTGCTGTGCAGTAGAGTTCCTTTTAATTGCTAAATTATTTCAGGCTTTAAAACAAGTTTCACAAACAGAAATGAATCAGTCTGGATGAGTGCTCAAAAAAAGCATTCGACTATTTCTGTGGGACAGGTCCATATAGCATAAAGAGGACCTCCCAGTAGCTAGATACCCTTAGTGTTACAAGCAATTGTAGAAGTATGTTGTGCTAACACTTGTGGTGAAGACCTGCCTAATAACGTGGCAGTTACCTGTGCATTTGTGTGGGACAACAATTGTTAAATACATGACAGTAACAATTTCTGCACATTTCAGATTTTTTTTTATTGATACACATTTACATTTGGTCATTCAGCAGACATCCCTGGATTAATGAGGGTTAAGGGTCTTGCTCAAGGACCCAAATTGGTAACTTCAGTGGACCTGGGATTTGAACCCCCACCCTTTATATTGATCACCCAATGCCCTAACCAAAGAGCTACCACTCCCTTACTTTAAGTAAAGGTCAAATTATTCAATTCAAACACTTAGTGATACATCTGAACTGAGGTACTGGACATTAATTAAAGAAGGACATAAAGGTAATGAAAGCGGGGGGGGGGGGGGGGAGACAAACCCTGGGACGTTTTGTTTATGTTTCAGTTATAAAGAGTGGATTCCATACACAATACTCAGATCAGTGCCTCACTACTCGATCTTAAGAGGCGCATTATACAGCGCTTGTTATCAGAATACAAAATACACTTTAAAATGTTTTTTTTTGCACAGCAAGACAGAAGATACACAAGTATTGGATTACCAGCTACTCCAGGAAGAACTTCAAAATTGACGCAGTTTATCCGGCCAGTCTGCCATGGTTAAGATTTTTCACTCTGTTTGGTGATGTTGTCAGTCATTACTTCTCACCCGTCTATATTTAAAATACCCCTTCATACCACCCACGCTGGTAGGCCTGGACCCAATATCTAAACTGAAATAAGAAAAGAATAAACTAAGCTAATTCACATGGAAATCATTGTTCTTTCCTAATTTAAAGAAAACAATTTGCTGTTACGGAAACGCGTAATATATACTTGTAAGCTGCACTTACATTCGATTCTAAAACCATGTACTTTAATAATACGAAGTGCTTAGCGCTTTTTGTAATGGCCATGATAATATTTTGCGAACTACAAAAACAGAAATATAGCAACTGGGAACAAACCTACCAATATTATGGATATAATTCATGGTTGTGGTTGAATAACAGAAGCCGCCGCCACCTCCCGCCTGTGACTCCTGAAGAAAGAGAACGAAGCACGTGGTGCTCTCTGCTAAGACGCGCCGAGATGACGTCAGGTAACTTCAACACCCATCAACAAATAAGGAAAACTGCAGTTAATAACTAGATTACAATTTAGATTACAATTTTATAGTTAATAATCTCAGTTTATTAAATCTCAGGGGGAAAAAATTAGTATGTCGATAACCTGACAGAGTTATTCGTTATTTTATTGAAGATTAGTGCCCCCTTGTGAACACTATAAATAAATGAAAATGATACAAACAAGCAACTTATAAAAAATTGTATTATTATTTTTTTAAACACCCTTATATCGTGTTAAATTACTTTATCCTAAATTAATTCCGCTTGGGGAGTAAAAAAAATGTAGAAAATCGGCAATTTATTCATAGAAAACAAATTTAATTAAGTGGTAATAAAAATAAAAATATTCATGTGTTGTCATCGACGATGAACAATTGTGCAGCTTAATCGGATAACGGAAAGTGGGTGAAATAGCATTTGCAAACTTTTTACCATACACACACAGACAAATAGATGAAGCTAATATAGGGGTGGATTGGCGCCCTGCCCTGGGTCTATATGCCCAGCGCCCGAGACGTTCTCCCCTAAATGGGCATGGGGAACCCCACCGCGACCCTAGTAGAGGATAAGCGGGAGATAATGAATGAATTAATAATATAGGGGTGGTAGAAAAAGAACTTTTAACTGGAGGGTTTTATGAAATGAAATCAAGAAAGTGTCATTTTGAACAATCAGAAGAGTAGCTTGAATGTGCAGTTATAATTATAATACAACAAATATATTCCACATCGGGCGGTACGGTGGCTTAGTGGTTAGCACGTTCGCCTCTCAGCACTAGGGATTCCCAGTTCGAATGGAGTTTCCATGTTCTCCCCGTGTCCGCGTGGGTTTCCTCCGGGTTCTCCGGTTTCCTCCCACAGTCAAATAACATGGATCAACTCAATTGAGTTCTTCAAATTGCCCTATATAGTGTGTGTGTGTATATGTGTGTGTGTCTGTGTGAGTGTGTGCCCAGCGATAGATTGGCACCCTGTCCTCGGTGTGTCTGCCCAGCGCCTGAAACGTTCTCCCCTGGTTGGGCATGGGGAACCCCACCACGACCCTAATAGAGGATAAAGCGGAAGATAATGAATGAATGAATATTCCACATCACAACTGACTTGTTAAAGACTGAAACACCCATTTTTCTTACAACACCTCCAATAAACAAACAAATTGGGAATCATTATTCATTATACTTTTGATTGTCTTTTTCAGGATCTGATTTTTTGTGCAGTGACCAAAATAAATATTTATGTTATGAATCGTTATGAAGTAAATTACTTTGCTTACTTTTTGTTAGCAACCAAATATCCTGCAGAAAATATGTGATGTGACCAATTTGGAATCTCAAGGATCTACAGAGATACTGTGTGGATAAGTGATCTAAATAATCTCTGCCATGTGTTTTCCAGTATGACTGAGAAAGAGTAAAGAGACGTTATATTATAAGGAAAGCTGTACAAAATTATAATTAAGGAGTGGAACAACTCTGATACAGAGAAATAGCAATACAATGTTATTTACTTTATACTTAGATCTCTCCGGTGCAAAATGTATGTATGTAGCCATGGTTTCCAAAACTGGTGAAGTGAAAAGTTAAACACGTTACACATGCCTTTTGACTGTCATTACTCTTTTTCCTATTATTTTAGTTTAATGGTGGATAGCAGGTCAACTGAGTATTGACGCCACCTATTAAGCAGACGTGTAAAGCAGGCTTTTAGGCATTCATACTGACTCGCTGCAGCGCATAACCCTACGTAGCATATAAAATATATATTTTTATTGTCATGATTAAAATATTAAAAGTGACACTAAAACTGCATCATACATATTTATGAGAATGGTTGAAATTCCAACGTTGCTTAAAAGTCGCTAAAAGTTAACTTTTTCCAATGTTTAACATTAAACATTGTTTAATCAACGTTTAAATGACACCATAACGTTATTTCTGCCACATTTCAACGTTTAACTTTGGTAAAATGGGGTGAAATTAAAAAAAAAAAAAAAAAAAGATTATATTGGGCTGGCATGTTTCATGCATTTGCATTATATTTAAAGCTTTTGTGTTTTTTACTGTGTGCACAATTATTACGCAAGACAACTAAAATGTCAACTAAATAAAAACCTATAATTCCCATTTCACTTGTTTATTTTCATCTATTAAAGCAGGAACAATACACAAACAAATCAATACAAATGACAAATAAACACTTCTGACAGAAAAATAAATAAGTGATATAGCCACCCTTCTTTTCAATAAGAGTCATCAGCCTTCCATTCACGGAGTTTGTTAATCTGTTGACGATCAACTTTTTGTGCAGCTGCAACCACAGCCTCTTAGACACCATTCAGAGAGGTGTACTGTTTTTCTTCACCATAAGTGTCCCATTTTAAAGGGGCCCACAAGTGTTCAATAGGGTCAGATGAGGGAGGGGGCCCATGTCATTATTGTTGCATCATTAAGGCAATTACTGGCTAACCACACAGTAGAGTACTTGGATACACGCGATGGAGCATTGTCCTGCATAACAATCATGAAAGATGCTGACTATTTCCTATACCACTACTTAAAAAAAGTGCTAACTAGAACTGGGCGAATCTAAAATCTGGCAGTAGGTTTGGGAGTTGATTTTGAGACCATCTTCAACTCGAAAAGGACCAAGTAGCTCATCTTTAAGAATACCAGCCCATAGTAATACCCACCATGTTGGTGTCTAAGTTGAAGTGGAGCTCTGTGTTCTGGTCCATCAAGAGTCACTCCCAGCTCATTAGACCGCAAAACCTTTGTAATATATGTCATCAGATATTTCTGGGCCCAGTCTTGACGTTCAACTTGTGTGTCTTGTTTATTAGTGGTTGGGTTACGGCCTTCCTTACCTTGAAAATGTCTCTAAGCACTCTAACACCTTGTACATCTGGGCATTTTTTTTTTGGCCCATTTTGCCTAAAGAAAAGAGGCTGTCTAATAATTATGCACAAGGGCTGTTAATCCCTTTAGGCCACACCCTCCCTCGTTACACAAATACACATCACCAGATATATTTACATTACATTTACAGTTAGTCATTTAGCAGACGCTTTTATCCAAAGCAACTTACAAACGAGATATTTTCTTATCCATTAGATGGCGCTCTTACATTAGTTATACAAAGTAGTTGCCCCACGTGTTTAGTAAGTGCATTAAACATTTGTAAAAAGACAAGACTAGGAGTAGAATTGTCTACCGAGGTCACAGGTAACGTGAAACACATTTCTTTTATCTAACTCTAAAAACTCTAAGAGATAGTTTAATTCATTTTTTTTGTATAATAAAAATACAATAAGATACCTTTTATTGTCATTGCACATAACTTTAATAAAATAGATTAAAATATATCTTACATAAACAATAATTGAATCATATAAGCATTTACATATATTTACCACATATCAAATTAAAATGACTTAAAGTGCTCTGATGCCGGGACTCATGATTGATGACGCTAATTTTTGTCTAATTAGTAGTTAGTTCACGTTAAACCATTTACAACCAATTTCCTTTTCCCCAATACTAGGCACTAGCGTTTTAGAACATGTCATCTATAAGAATTCAGCCTTTTTAAAGACCTTTTTAATCAATGCTTTGTTTAAATTATACATTTTGTGTTAGTTTTGTTTTCAGTAATAGTAAATGGTAAAAAGGTTTTATTCATACAGCATAATCTATTAAAATATTTTAATGCGATCTCCAGTTTTGCTGATTTTTTTTTAGAAGTCTTCATTTAACCAATAAGGTAAATATAAATTAATTTAAAGCACACACAACAGAAGGAGGGCAGACATTTTTTTGACTCCATTGCATTATTGGAAAATATGTTTTTTTTTCTGCCGCTATAAAATTCCATTTTTTTTATATTATTCAATGAAATGTAAAACGGCACGGTGGCTTAGTGGTTAGCACGTTCGCCTCTCAGCGCTAGGGATTCCCGGTTCGAATCCCCATCTGGGTGGAGTTTCCATGTTCTTCCCGTGTCTGCGTGGGTTTCCTCCGGGTTCTCCGGTTTCCTCCCACAGTCCAAAAACATGGATCAAGTTAATTGAATTCTCCAAATTGCCCCATATTGAGTGTGTCTGTGTGAGTGAGTGTGTGCCCAGCGATGGATTGGCGCCCTGTCCTGGGTCTGTCTGCCCAGCGCCCGAGATGTTCTCCCCTGGATGGGCATGGGGAACCCCACCGCGACCCTAATAGAGGATAAGCGGAAGATAATGAATGAATGAATGAAATGTAAAACTAGGAATGGCAAGGACATGTGTTACACCTGTCGCTGTGTGGCAGCAGTGCTGTATTTGTTTAGTTATTATGTTTCATTTGCATCATGGTGCATTACACATACAACCCAAAGACATTACATTGAATGCAATCAGATGTGTAAATTACCATCGTTCTATTTTAAACTGCTTATCCAATTATCTGCATTGGCCAAGCTAAAAAGTGGTTCAGTTAAATTGAAAATGCTTAAACTGTGCTGTAAAATGATTGGGCCCTCATTGGCTTTTAATTGCATTTCCTTTGAGATGTGTTATTCATGCAAATAAGAGACTTAAGGAGGCACAGTGGGTTGCATGTGCCCAAGGCAAATAATTCAAACATTACACCAGTCACAACATTGTGCAGTCTGTGGACCTTTTCACTTTGTATTACAGTGATCAATGTAAAATATCTCTCTCTCTCTATAATAGAGATAATAGACACACACATATATATATATATATATATATATATATATTGTATATTTAGTGTGTGTGTGTGTGTGTATAGACCACTTGATGATGCTATCAGGCTGTATTTATAACAGTAATTTTACTGTGTTTAATTAGAGTATGAATATTTTAAAAATTATTAGCTCTAGGTGACTTTAAGAATTTAAAATAATTCAGTGAAAAAATCCTTTGCAATTTAAAATAGTAAGTGTACTTTGATTTATCTTAACTGATTTCCAATTTTCCAAGTTCCAATTTAACTGGAGAAAAGAAGATTAGTTATATGTATGTTTATTAAATTTTTATAATGGCTCCGTAATGTAATAAACCTGTAATGGGGCTGAAATTAACTAAACCTTTAATCTTTAAAGCATAAATTCATCTGTATGTCCACTAAATCAGTTATCTAAATAGCAGGCGCATGCTCTAGATAGGCCAAAATGTCCAAAGTGGAGTCTGTTGTTGTTGCCACTTAAATATAATTGATCTTATATGAATATTTTTGAATTATTAGAAAATTGTATGTCAAATCCATGCAGAAATAAAATTTTAAAATTTTGAGTTCATAAACCTTTAAACATTAAGCAGTGAATACTGTATTGAATTGATTGAAGTATTGAATTGTTCAACACTACTTTGTCTGTTTATTTTCTTAATAATGCACAATGCATCATAAATACAGGATATATCTGCACTCTAGAAAGGTCCATCATCTTATGCTTATAAAGCCATCGTGTTCAGGACAATATGCCGTTCCGAAATTCCAATACCTACACCAATACATTGATACCTTGACATATTCATTCATTATCTTCCGCTTGATCCTCCATTAGGGTCGCGGTGGGGTTCCCCATGCCCATCCAGGGGAGAACGTTTTGGGCGCTGGGCAGATAGACCCAGGAAAGGGCGCCAATACATTGCTGGGCACACAATCACTCATACAGACACACACTCTATATGTGGCATTTTTTTGAGAATTCAATTGACTTGATCCATGTTTTTGGACTGTGGGAGGAAACCGGAGAATCCGGAGGAATCCCACGCAGACACGGGGAGAACATGGAAACTCCACCTAGATGGGGATTCGAACTGGGAATCCCTAGTGCTGAGAGGCGAACGTGCTAACCACTAAGCCACCGTGCCGCCCACCTTGACATATATAAAGATTATATATGCAGTCATGTTTAGGGCACCGATGCACCCCAATGACATCAGCACATGCTATTTTTATTTCATTTTTTGTTGTTTACAAACTGGATGGTCATCTTCATCTTTTTTGTCATTAAGAAATTGATGGAACTGAATGTCTTTTTTACTTACACCCTGAATCTGAATGACGTGTTTTATGTAGCTGCTGAACAGTTTTAAGGACTCATTTTAACTTTCACGACTTGTAATGCCTTGTATTGTTTTAATTCCTCAATAGTTGAGTCATATAGACCAATCTGGATATGCCTGGGCCACAGTGCCTTTTTTGGGAATGTCATGTGAGAAAGCCGGTGCCGTTTTGCCTCAAAATAAAGACAGAGCTGTCTGGAAGTTCTGGAATGTGGAGAAGGCTCAGGGCCAACCCAGTGTTTGGAGAGAACTGTGCCGATTAGAAGATTTCTCAGGGCCACATTAGCAGACAGGAGGGCAGGTACAGCTGAGCTCTGTCTGTCTCTCCTCCCAGAAGTGGTTTTTACTCCCTCACAACTACTTCCTTCTTTATATAACTCCTACCTGGTTTGGCCTCTAAAGATACACCCACCTTATTCTTAAAAGCAATATTAGCCCATGCTTTATATGTTCTAGATTGTCTATAAAGTTTATGAGCCAATAATTTGTCCATATAGAGGTCAAGATTTTATATCGTATACATGTTGTGTGTTTCATTGAATAGCTCTTTTTTTTAAATTGCAGGGAGGTGAATAACTGGTGTTGACAGTTTTATCCCTTGGGAAAAAGTCTCAGTTAAAAAATTTGTCAGAACACCAATACTTGGTAAAGCTGAATGGCAAAATATCCTCCCATTCTTTCTAAAGCAACATTTATTACCTTACAAGTCTTTCAGCAAATAAAGTCACCCATGCAGAAAGAAACACTTTCCCTTCTGCAATTTCTTGCAAAAACCTTTTGCTTGTGTTGCTCCCATTAAAGAAGGTGATAAATTTGATGAAGTGGTCCTGTATGTGTTCCAGGAGTTACTTGGGATGCCCCAAAGTTTAATGATGCATACACATGTTCTTTGTTAATTAGTGCTATACGATCTAAAGACTGAATGATTTAAAATTAGTGACAGAAATGCACAATATCCCCTTTTAGGGACAAACTATTTTAAATGATTAAGCATCTTAAATAAATCTATGCTTATTTTTAATCTACTATCAGACATTATTTCCTATTGAATAAGATTTCTCAAGCATAATCCATAAGAATGTTGGTTTAGTCTCATGCATTGAATTATATTAAATTGCAAAACTGGTTGTAAATATATTTAGTCAACTTAGAAAGCTTAAAGAGCTATGCTTACAAGATTAAATTATTTAAAATTGATGCTAAGGAAGTTCTCTGGCACAGATGAACAGTTTTGTTTGTGCAATCCCTTAGATGTAATCCACATCAGTCCTATCAGTTCCCATATGGCAGTAAATGTGAGTGAGGAAAGCATAAACAGATTACCTAAATTCAGTACATAGCTCAAAAAGCTGGCATTAAGGTGGTAGTGCAACAACTGGCTGTCCCAAAACTGGCTATGCAATGGTGATAAAGCTTTTAAAATTTTTTTTGCTCTTTATTTCGTATCCAGCACTTGTTTACTATGACCCTCTTTACGTTTATATGACAAAGGCGGTAACAATGCACACGTGTACACTGTATCAGAGCATTTGATGGACCTCAAGTTTGAGCAGTTGCGTGAGGGAAGGAGGAGATCTGGACTATTGCAAGAAAGGATATTTTCTCTTAATAAAATCCTTTGTTTTTTATTAAATAGTGAAAGGACAGGAAACCAACTCAATTTCAGACTCATTATCATGACCTCTTGGATAGGGATCAGCCTGCCATAATGATGCCTCTGTTGGCTATGCTTGACTGTGAAGTGTTTGGCATTTTGGTTTTCTGGACTGTAATAGACTACATCTTTACTGACTTCCTTTTCACTCAAAAATAAAAACACTGACTGTAATGGACATTGCTCTTAAAGTATTATTGTGCCAATATGGATGTAATGACATCACCTTTGTTTAGCTTATTCATTTAAAATGGTGACATTTTAGTCGTATTTCCTTATAAATTTTTTTTGAACGTGAAACCCATGTATCTAAAAAATATATTGATTTTAAAATTTTAATAACAAATTTGTTTATGTTATGTTTTTTATGGCGGCACGGTGGCTTAGTGGTTAGCACGTTCGCCTCTCAGCGCTAGGGATTCCCGGTTCGAATCCCCATCTGGGTGGAGTTTCCATGTTCTCCCCGTGTCTGCGTGGGTTTCCTCCGGGTTCTCCGGTTTCCTCCCACAGTCCAAAAACATGGATCAAGTTAATTGAGTTCTCAAAATTGCCCTGTTTAGAGTGTGTCTGTGTGAGTGAGTGTGTGCCCAGCGATGGATTGGCGCCCCCCCCCCCCCCCCCCCCCCCCCCCCCCCCCCCCCCCCCCCCCCCCCCCCCCCCCCCCCCCCCCCCCCCCCCCCCCCCCCCCCCCCCCCCCCCCCCCCCCCGTTTTTTATGATCAGTGTTTAGTGGATGCTGTGTAATTTATGAGAATATTTTGCAAGAATCAAAGCATTAATAAAATAATGATGAGGGAAGCCTAAGACTAAGACTCTGGCAGGAGAAATGATTTCTTGCTATTGTTGAATTTGAATATATATACGAATATATACATACAAATATATTAGTTGTGGCAACTGATGTTTATGAGGGATTATAGTGGCTAAGGCAATCATCAAAGCAATGCATACTGTATACACTGACAGTCAATGCAATTGCATCAAAAAGTATCACACCGAAATGCATTAATTATTGTTCTCCACTCTTAATTTTAGTAACACATTAGATGAGAAAAAAATGTGTATTATGTTTACTAATGTTAGTTTGAAATTAAATTAATAAATAAACACTGTGGTTTCTTGCCAATACGACTTAAGATGATTGTCTCTAGAGTTTGACTCCTTTAACATTGGTGTGGCTGACAGTGATAAATGCAAATGTTAAATCAGACTTGAATAAAAAAAAATAACTATGATCTTTATAGGATCATTAAGACTGCAAAAGAAGTATGTCACTATTAGATAACTGAGCTAAAATCATTTTACCTGTGTTTTTACAGTGTACTGATCACAGACCATGTGCTTAATAACGGAATGACATGAGATGGAAACTCAATTATTAAAGCTCCTTGTCAGTGCACCAAGCCCCCTCTTCAAAGGATATATGTTCTCAGAAATTATAAAAAGCAAAATGAGATGAAGTCTTTCTTTCTACCCATTAGGGGCTATGCTCATATTATTATTTTGGAAGAGGCCGTTCTTCTATTTATTAGTCATCTACTCTCTCCGTGCCCACCATCTGTGGATCACAAATATGCACATTAAAACATAGTAAAAAAGAAACTCAATTAAAGTTGCACAAAAGCATACAAAACCATTTATTAGGGTATCTTCCTTGATGTATATGAATGTAGTTAATACAAGATAAATAATAAAATAAAAAAATATATTTTTCAAAATTGGAATTTGAATGTTGTACTGTTCTGTGGATGTGTTTGAGGTCTTCAATAAGAGCTGCTGGTATTCTGTAATTGTCCTTAGGCTTCATCATGGGTTGCCACTATAATGTGTAGCTTCACATAAAGAAGAGCAAAAGAGAAAGAAGAAGGAATTTTTGATGAGTACAGAACACAGAGTAGGGCACGAGGCAGAATGTCAGTTATGCTGAGCATTCACAACAATGTGTGGTGTCACTGGCGGGCTGACACAAAAGCATCGTTCTCTCAGCTGTCAAAGACACCATTGTGGTATCAAGAGAACAGAACCAACCCGCCACAGTCCATTATCACTCGTACATTCCACTCATGCTGTCCCTTGACGCAAAAGGCAGTACGCTTGCCTCCATTCAAACATGGTTTCTTTTTGACTCCCCTCTTCTTCTGCTCCCTGTTCGGTGCTTCTACCCCCAGCTGCTGTAGAACAGCTAAGCAAAAGGTGTCAGAAAGAGTCTGGTATGTCACATGCAGTGTTTAGCTTTTAGCACCTGATGAGCACCCTGAGGTCTTACAGTTTGATGTGTCCTGAAGGAATGACATCTCCTGTGGATCAGTGTCAGTCAAGCATGGGAAGTAGCAGTTGAATTGAGAACGCCACCCAAAAAGCTTCACCGCAGCAAAGATTGTAATCTCTTTGAGGGAAAAGTGGGATAACAAGAGCTTTATCCTGCTTATCCCTCTTCTTCCACAAGCAGAGCTATGTAGACCCAGCTGAGAGCAACTCTTTAACAGGATAAGATGGCTCGAAGTCCTAAGGGGAAGTGATACAAATTGGCAGCTAATTCTATTGTCCTGCTATTGCCAACCATTGTCCTGCTATCCATTTGGAGTCTCCGACAGCAGCAGCGTTGTTCTGCCTAATGCGCAGCAGACTTGCTTGTTTAGACCTTTGCTTGCCCACTGAGAAATTGACACGAGCTGGTCCAAACATGCTGAGTTTGGGCAGTGTCTAGATCAGATCTCCCACCAGGCATGGTTTAGATGTAGCGACAGGAGCCCAGGCCCTATTCCTTCAAACACCTACTGATTCTACCAAGTGTTCTCTCGTCTGATTGACAGGTGTTTCAGTGGGCTGCCTTCAAAAAGACATTTCACATATGTCAAGTGCCTCCCCCAGTCATGTATTCCCTCCTCTGCATATCAGTTTTGATGCATGATGCAAGAATATGTCAAGAACACTGAAGGCTGTATCTTAATTAAGCCAAATTATTTTTATTTATTTTTCATTTGCCAGTGTATTCTAAAAATGAAACAAAAAGCATTTTTTTGCTTTGTCGTCATTGTTTTGACATATTTTTAGCAATGATACAGAAGCATCCAGGGAGAGTGTGACTAATTTGCTAATGCCAGGCACCTTCTGTATGGATAAGGGTCATTGCACCAGGAACTGCCTCGCATTCTTTGTCCAGTTAGAAACAATTATGGCAGGTATGAGTTAAACCTCTAACAAAACTTGGAATGTGGAGCAGGTGGCAGAAGTGAATTCCATACTGAATTAGTGAGAACCAGAAGACTTCCTGCAGTGACATTGTCACTTTGAAATAATCATATTGTGGACAGGATTTTAGGCCAAGTATGGCGTATTTCTTCAAAAGCAATGTCTTGCTATATTTATATAGATGACAGTTATTATCATATTTGTGTTTTTGTGTAAATTTCCACAGTAAGTATTGTGCACATATTTTAAAATGAGTGATTCAGATATAGAGGATGCTTGAGTTTGAACATCTGATTAGCATTAAAGATGGAAAAGTAAAGCACTGAATTATTAAGGGTGCGTCTTACTGGTTAGTGTAATTGGGAACATGACAAGAATTTGACGGATCGCTTCCTGTGAGAGGACTTGGGTCTGTTCTAACTCAATTAGATAACAATGGGTATGTTTGAAGGGAGAAAACTTTCAGTTGAGCTATTGTGTGAGGGCATTTGCCGTTTGTATGTTTAGGCTGATTCATCACAACAGGAGGCTGTCGGAAAACAGCGGGTCAATGGCAATGAAAGGAAATTACTATCGAGAATCACATTTGTAAACCCACATATTTACAGCACTTGAAAGATGAATTTAAACATATTTCTCATCAATGGTAAAAAAGCAGCTTGACGACATTGCTATCTTGCTATGTTAGTTCTGAAAAAACCCCAAATATTTTTTACATATTTATTTTATTTCTGTAAAGTCCAAAAGGCAGTAAAAACAGATGTGATCACACTAAATGCTGTAAGACAACAAGCAAGTGCATGAACTGCAAGGATAATATGGTTAATAGATGTCTTAGTGAATTGTGGCTCTCATTAGGGCCAGTTATTTCACAGTTTGCCTTAAGGCTATCAAAATCCTGCAAGGTCTTTAACCTGAGTAGCATTAATTTGCTTTATCTTATTGTTCATAGGGGAAATTCTAAACTGCAACAAATGATCCACATACAATGGTTAGTTCTTTTTTTTTTTTTTACAAGTGGTACTGGACTAACAATCACTTGGGGTTTAGGCCTCAAAATTTGCCACAGTTGAGCCCTTAATTAAGGTATTTAAGTGCCATTTTCATTGTAACAATATGTTATTTTGTATAGACCAGCTGTAAATGTACATACAGGAATAACATTTATTCTTTTACTGATTCTACACACTTCTTTATAAAAATGTTACGTTTTCTCTTTTCTTGGCCAGTGGGCTAATTGGTGGTTTTAGGTGGACTTCAAATACAGCTCCAGCTGTTGTCTTTACTGTGGTGAAAAACAAGCAGCATATAGTTGAGTGCCTGGTTCATGCAGCACACACTAATTTTATTGTGAGTTAAGTAAGCCTGTGGCATAGTTAGAATTGAAACGTGCAACATGCCAAACAGATGTATGGTCTCGCACTGAGGCCCACACGGATCGTTGCCAACCTCCTGAGCCACGGAAACAGGTGGAGAGTGCCCACTAATCTCTTATTAAAAGAGAGAAATATTCTAGCTATGCATGTGCTCGGTTGTGTTATTCTAGCCTTCGGCTTAGCACTGTGTCTCATTAACTTGAATTGGTTGCACCACTCTATGAAGAGCCCTTGGTTTTATGGAGTGGAAAGACTAAATCACAGTACCTTTTCTGAACAGATCCTTTGAAGTTATTAAAAAAACTTAAAATTTAGTTATATATTTAATTAAATATATAACCTCTGTACCTTTAAGAGCACAAGCATTTTCATTAAAGTTTGGCTCTTGTAGACATTCACAATTGGTTTTCTACCTTTTCAGTCATCATCAAATTTTTTTTCTTTTCTTTTCTTTCTTTTTATTCCATTATTGATTTCATGTGCACTGTCTCAATTTTTTGTGTTTTTTTAAATTTTTACTTGAAAAACATACTTTGTATTATAACTATATGTTCTAAACCTTTTAATTTTGGTAGACAAATTAACACAAGCATTAGAAAAAAATGTGGGCTGGTTCTAAGCTACTGATCTGTGTGACAGATTCATGCTTAGTCACACCTGCTTCAGCAGCACTTTATCAATTATCAGGTCTGTCTGTGTTTAGACATGAGTTAAGGAAACTAAAATGCAGCTGGAAACAGTCTCCTAATGAATCTCTTCCTCTCATCAAATAAGTAAAGTTTCCAGAAATGAACACCAGAAATGAAAAGATTTGCCATGCTTAGGCAAATCAACCTTATACAGTTATTATGTTTTAAAATATGTTTTTTTATATAACTGCAAATGACTATTATTAGAAATAGTATGTACAGTGGGTAATGTTTGTTTGAAAGGTGATATGTAATCTGTGTATTTTATGTGGTTAAGAATTCATTCAGATCCTTAAAGTAAAAGAAACATAAATGTAAAAAATATATTTTTAACATCATTATATTTGACGGTATAAGCTAATTAATGTTGTAGCAGTAGTGTGTAAACAGTCTGTTACTTTGTAGCTGCTAAAAAGCTAGTTTTAATCTTACATTATATACAGCTTTTTTTCTAATGCCATCAGACCACATGTTTTGCCAGGGGTTATGAGATGATCAAAGTATAAGATAAGGAAAATTTGAGATACCCAGTTTGGATGTTTTTGCTGAATTCTTCTCTAGTATTTGATGTGTGGTAAGGTTATAAATCATGTTATTGTTTCATGAAAAGAAA
Source organism: Corydoras maculifer (assembly GCA_019802435.1). Lineage (NCBI taxonomy): Eukaryota > Metazoa > Chordata > Actinopteri > Siluriformes > Callichthyidae > Corydoras > Corydoras maculifer. The sequence continues at coordinate 524,834 of JAFMOD010000554.1, read as the reverse complement.
TCCATGTAGAAGGCATGTTGGCTCAGTGAGCAGCACAGCTTCTTTAGGAGCAACGTGGTCCTTCTGAAGAGTTAAATTTACATGCATTGTGGATGGGATTTCACAATGCATGAAAATTGTATTCCTCCATTAAATTTGCTTGGTTTCTTGTCTGCATGGTTTTACTTTAGGTAACAAATCAGTAATATTTTTTAGATATTAAATGGCCCATTAAGTGGGATAGTGCAAGTGAATGTATTCATTAATGTGTCTTTCCTGAACTAGACCTGACCAGGGTGTTTCTCAACCATTTACTCTGAGTACTGAGAAAGGTTACAGCACCCTATGAGACCCACTTTATTCATTCATTCATTCATTCATTTATTATCTTCCGCTTTATCCTATATTAGGGTCGCGTGTGGTTCTTCATGCCTATCCAGAGGAGAACGTTTTAGGCGCGGGGCAGATACACCCAGGACAGGGTGCCAATCTATCGCTGGGCACACTCCCACACACACACTATATGGGGAATTTGGAGAACTCAATTGACTTGATCCATGTTTTTGGACTGTGGGAGGAAATCGGAGAACCCAGAGGAAACCCACGCGGACAAAGGGAGAACATGGAAACTCCACCCAGATGGGGATTCGAACTGAGAATCCCTAGTGCTGAGAGGCAAACGTGCTAACCACTAAGCCACCGTGCCGCCCCGGCCACTAAAATTATTAATATGAAATATTACCTAAAGGCTTTAGTTGTCTAGTGTGAAATAGGGAAGCAAAAGTGACAGTAAGATAAAGGAATACTCATTATTCTATGGTGGGTGGGCAAGTGCTATGCAGGTGGAGGGAGCAAATGTGCTGATTGGATAGTCTAATTTTAAACAACCACCAATACTGACCTAAGCACATGCTTTAGGTCATGTTTCAGCTTGATTTACTGCTGTCATATGTCAGTCTTTCCATTAACTGCCTTTTTGCACCATTAATTATCTGTGCTATTATGCTGTTTTTATACAGCATCCATTATAAACCAATAAAGACAAGGAAACGTATGCAACTAAATGTAGATTGTATAATTAATAGTAATAAAAATAATTAAAGAAAGATTAGGATCGTGTGGACTGAATATACAAAACGTAAAATAAAACTACATTTTACATTTTTAGAGTGATTGCTGGTTCCAATCTGAACAAAACCAGTGTTACATTGCATGAGGAAAGCAAATTAGTCATATTTGTTCAATTAATTAAAAAAAAACACCAGTATGAGGATTGCTGGGACCAAAACAACTATAGATTGAGACAGTCTTTATCACTTCCATATGTTCCTGTACATAGCTGTGAAAACAAAGGTGTGCCAAAGAGTGTAATATAGGAGTGGCTCTGTTTGAGTGTGTCCACATTGAGACAGCTGGTGTTGTGTTGATGATTATTCCACTAATCATCTGCTCAATTACACTGGAATGAAAGATTGGGGGCTCGGCTCAGGTCCACTCAAACTTCCAGCTCACTTTCCAGGAAAAATGTCAAGAAAGCATTGTTTTTAGTTTTTGTATTAGCTCTATTCTTTAAGATATGTGTGAATTAACATATTTTAGATATTTCTTTAATTAATACACAAATTCTGATTTTGTAATTTTTCAACTGTTATTTTTTGAATTAAGCAAAATTAATGGGAATCACTTGAACTTATGCTCTTCATCTATGATTGTAAAATCTGTGACTTGTTTATTGCTGTTAAGGGGAATGAGTTGTACATGTATGTATGTATATATGTATATATATATGTATATATATATGTATATATGTATCGCTTCTAAAGAATTAAACCAATGACTTTCTTGGTGTGATTTGAAAACTACCTTGTTGCCTCATATGCGCAACTGAAGACAAAAATTACAAAAAATGAATCTGTGATTCTTAATAAGTTATTAATTCTGTAGCATACTATGCACAATTCTATGATTCTTAATTACAGCACTTACTGTAAACAAATGAGCTTAGACAATTTTATGCCAAATGAAAGCAATATAGTGAATGTGCCTGTTTTCAAACACTCTCCTGCTATAATCAGGTCTACTGACTGTGCTTATTCAGTATAAACATTTTATTTATTTGGTTGGAAAGAAATCTTGCCAATATTCACAAAAAACATTTACATAAACAGATACTAACTACTTTGATGGCAATTATAATTCATTCATTATCTTCTGCTTTATCCTCTATTAGGGTCGCGGTGGGGTTCCCCATGCCCATCCAGGGGAGAACGTCTCGGGCGCTGGGCAGATACACCCAGGACAGGGCGCCAATCCATCGCTGGGCACACACTTACTCAGACAAATACACTCTATATGGGGCAATTTGGAGAACTCAATTGACTTGATCCATGTTTTTGGACTGTGGGAGGAAACCGGAGAACCCGGAGGAAACCCACGCGGACACGGGAAGAACATGGAAACTCCACCCAGATGGGGATTTGAACCGGGAATTCCTAGTGCTGAGAGGCGAACGTGCTAACCACTAAGCCACCGTGCCACCGGCAATTATAATTCATTTTTTAATTGCATACAACAAAATGTCTATTATTTGTTAATTACATGCTTTCAACTTTATTGTTCCAGCATGAAAATGCACCAGTGGACAAACTAAGGTCTATAAATTCATGGTTGAGCAAGTCTGACCCACACAGAACCCTGACCTCAATCCAATCAAACACCTTTAAGATGAACTAGAAATGTTCTCTAGGTAAATGGATAAACATTCTCACAGACACATTCCAAAATCGTGTAGGTGTCTCATTACTTTCATCTAAAAATTTTATAGTGATATCTTGTTAACACTAGGTATTAGTGAATAAAGTATTTTTATTGTCAAATACAATATTTTGTATGATTGCAACGAATTAAGTAAAAATACTTAATTAGGTGTGCATATAAAATAAATACTAATAAATGAATAAAGAATAAACAATAAGGTATTTAACTCACAGTCACACATTTACATTTACAGACACACATGGTCATAGAAGCAATGGTGTGAATAGAATGTACAATTATGTTTTAGTGTTCCTGTTGTGTGATCTTGTTTTTTGTTTTAAGGAAGTCTTGTGCACTAGTGAGTACTTTTCAAGGCCTTATTTACAATCTTCTTGATGTTTTCACATTTTTCACTCACTCGTGGACAATAATTCAATAACAATGCAATAATGAACACATTTACATATTTTTAGTAATAAATTGGTCTAAATTGAACAAAGAAACAATATTAAATCATTTTTATCATTAATGTTCAAAATGTGTTGTAGAGTGTTCACCACAAACATAACTGGCTTGAAGCTGTTTAGTGTAAATTGCCATGGCAATGTCTCAGCTAAAACGTATCTATATTTTGTGGTACTAGTTAATCAGAATGTACAATTAGAAAACACATAAATGACAAATGCGGAAATTCAGACATTGTATTTACAATTATGAAATAAATATTAAACTAGACCTTAGGATTTCAAAAGCGATGAAAATAACTATTACAAATAAAAAACAAGTTTTTAATTTTTTATAATTTTTCAAAATGTACAATATTAGAAATTTTGCAGAATTTTTTTAAACCTACATTTGGTCACATACATACATTTTTTAGAGGCAATGGTAATGCTTAGGTACATCCTGCCATGTAAACCGTCAACTGGTTTGGAAGTGCCTGTGGTGTATCCAAAGGGTATCAGTAGGAGACCTAAATGAATTAGCATATAAGTGCATTACATTTTAATGCAGAAGCTACGAACTGAGTGCTTTGATTCCTGTGCTCTAGGCAGGAGCTGCATGTTTCCAATGGCTGGTTTCCTGAGGGAGGGACTGCACCTGGAGAGCAGGCTGGGGTGGAAAGTAAACTCGTACACTACAGAGAATCCACAAGAGAAAGAGTTATTTCCACAGTGCCTGTGGAAGTGAAGGTAGTAAAGTGAAGGTACAATTATTAGTAAGCTAAAAGCGACAGTAAGTAATAGCAATGTTTTGCATGTCATATTTAAATCAGATTATGCAATTGTTTGTTCAACAGAAAAAAATTAAAGACATACAAATAAAAATCTTTACAATATCACCCTGCTTTTTTACATTATGTAGATGAAAATGTGTTGTGTCTACACGGTTGACACCTTATCATAAATAATATTTTTATTGCAATTATTAAGTTTCCTAAGAAGGGGCTTCCTTATTGCTTAGCACATTTGCGTCTTAGCGCTGAGGATTCCCGGTTCGAATTGCAATCTGAGTTTCTATGTTCATCCCATGTCCATGTGGGTTTCCTCTGGGTTCTCTGGTTTCTTCCCACAGTCTAAAAACATGGATCAAGTTAAATTGAATGCTCCAAATTGTCCCATATAGAGTCGGTTTGTGTGTATGTGTGTGTGAGTGAGTGTGTGCCCAGCGATAGATTGGCACCCTGTCCTGGGTGTATCTGCCCAGCACCCAAATGGATGGGCATGGGGAACCTCCCCATAACCCTAGTAGAGGATTAAACAGAAGATAATGGACAGATGGAAGTTCACTACAAAGTGATTTTAAACCACAATTCACAACCCTTATATTCCTCATCATAAACTTGCATGTAACAAGAAAATTTATTTTAAATTTTAAAATCCGCTTTAGTAACCAAAACACTTCACACTTTTTCAAACACACATATTTTACTTACAGTATATTGTTAAACTGCTGTTACTGAATTTCAAGTATGTGTCAATTTCAAAACAATGAAATAAAAGCACCAGCACACAGTTATGTAAATATATACCAATCAATAACATCAATCTATCCAATTCATAAAACAATAGTTTTTTTGTAATATTTTTTTTGTAAATTGCAACAGTTAAGTTATAGGATAAGCTAAACAGCAAATGAACAGTTTTGTAGTCAGTGTATTGATTGGAAGTTAAAGTGAATCTGTAACAATTATTTTGACCGAGCTAACTTGTGATTGTTCAACTACTAGACTGTGATGTCTTGTGCCCTGAATAGGGGATTTCCTTGGCTTTTACTTAATAAACACTGGAATAGGACTTCACACAGCCTTATTAAGACTGGCAGAAAAGAAAAAATAATGAATGAGTGAGCAAAAAGTGCAACACTGGGTAAGTGAAGGCTAGCATATCTTTTCCAGTTTAACAGTGAGGTTAAGACATGAAATATCATAGAAAACAAATGCTGTAGTGCCTCCTCTTTCACTCGGAATAAGCAAACAAAGTGAGTATCAGGACCATCCAAGTGTCATTTTTGTAGTAAAAAGTTGTATTCTAAGACATTTAGTCTTTAATCATAACATAAAGATAAAAAATGTATTAAAATACATTAATACCAAACACGACTAGTCTAAAATACTACATATTATAGCTTTTAATATGTTATCAAAAATGTGAATTTGTGTTGATTTTAATGCTTATTTAGTTTTATATTAATAATTTTCTATTATTTATATTTCCTTTAGGTTTTGGTGATGGGTGAGATTTTTAAAAAGTGTATTTAATCATTAGCATTACTCTTAAAAACTCTCATACAGTGGCGTAAATTAGCTTTGGGCTAATATTTCATCCATCCATTATCTTCCGCTCTATCCTACTTTAGGGTCGTGGGGGCGGGGGAGGGTCGGGGGGTTCCCCATGCCCATCCAGGGGAGAACGTTTCGGGCGCTGGGCAGTTACACCCAGGACATAATTGATCCATGTTTTCGGACTGAGGGAGGAAACCGGAGAACCCGGTGGAAACCCATGGGGACACGGGGAGAACATGGAAACTCCACCCACATTGGGAATCGAACCGGGAATCCCTCGCGCTGAGAGGCGAATGTGCTAACCACTAAGCCACCGTGCTGCCACTCGCTGAAATATAATAAATTAAATAATAAATATACAATACTTTTTAAAAATAGTTCTATTTAACACACGTTTAACACATGATTTCTTTTTAGATATGTATAATATAAAACAGAGCTGGGCAGTTAATTTTCTCAAGGGGCCTCATGAGAAATTGAAAATGTGGTGGAGAGCCTTACCAATAGGCTGAATTTTAATTAAAAATCAATTTAAGAATAAAAGTAATGCAGTCATTTCGGAGGGAATTCACTGCACTTCATGTGCACAGTACAATTGCATTGCTTTTAGTTAGACTTTTGTTTTTTTTATTTACATACATGTCTCTGCTACAAATCAAGGAAAAAGAATGGTACACTATACATTTAATTATATTTATATTGATTTATGTGAATAAAGTGAATAAATTGTTGAGGGTAAAGGATTTTGTTTAATATACCTAGGTGTCATCACCTTCAAAGTAACAATTATCGCTATTGTTATCTTTAAAGCCCCAACTCTTAGAAATGAAAGCATAATTTGGGCTGCATTAAAGATTAATAATATTCATAATAGACTAATGTATCAGCAGTTCTAGAAACTAAATTATGTAAATTATACATTTTTACAGTGTGCATATAGTCAGTCCATAAGATATTTGGACAGCAGGCAATCAGAAGGTAATTTGTAACCCTTACTGATGATCCTTAATAACCCTCCTTTTTATGGAAAACTACCAGGTTACGTACAGTATTAAGTTAGAGTATCAAGTAAAAAAGGACATGCATGTTTTGCTGTTCTTTTTCTTGTGTAGAGTGCTTTTGCAGCAAATTAAGAAGCTTTTTTTCCTGTATACTTATGATCTCAAGTATTACAGTTGAGACTGGCAATTAAAAAGAACAAAGACTGGACAGTATTCTGCACTGAAAGCCCCTGCTCATTCCAATTTTAAAATACTTAAATAAAATACTAAAATCGTGGTCATCCAATCCCTTTTTAAATAAAGATAAGAATAAATGAAATACTTTTTAAAACATGGATAGATGAACACATTAGATATTTTTGTTCTTCTTATTAAAAAATGATAATGCATTATTTGGTTAATGCATAATATCATGTGTTTACATGAACAGTTTTTTTTTTAAATAGATCATCATTAACCGATGGGTGCTTTCTTTGCAAAACATGGGTTTTCTGATACATGTAAATAGTTGTTTGGACAATATGACAATATGATCTAAGCAATGTGGCTAAGCAAGTTCACCTCTTTATTCTAGCTGTTTAAAGAAAGAAACTTTCAGCAGGACAAGGTATCAAGTAAAAAGAGTTTTATATACTATTAATTGGTTTCATTAACAGAACAGAAATTCCATCGTTTGCTTAAACTCAAATTCATGTTCTCAAATACCCAATGTTTGTATAACCTATAACATTCAATTTTAGGAAGATGCATATTAATGGTTTTTTTTTTTTAGCAATTTCTAAGTATACAATTGGTACTATAATATATGCATGCTGTTAAGAGTTTTTTAATTTTAAAGAGATTACAAATTTGTTTAAATCAATAACCCTGAACTACAGATAACGTCACACCTATAAGCTGAGTGTATAGTTTACTTTAATATTCAGAGAATAAACCTGTGCTATACTGTGACTGTGAGTTTCAAGTCAATCTGAAACAAAATTATGTTTTATCAGAGTCTGCAGTTGGTGTCTAGTGTCTGTTAAAAATGATATTTGTTCACAGCGAGATTTGCTTTTGGAATTCAATTACAATCAAGTTTGACATTTTGTAGCCACTCCATCTGGTCATGAGAACAAATGCATTATTTTTTTGACATTTTGAGTAATATTATTTATCATTATTGAATTTTATAGTACATATCTCCACCAAAGAAGCTTCTCTATGTTGTTACATTGTGAAAATTTATTTGTTCTACTAAATTTGAATGAAGTAACAATAATCCATTTGGGCTCAGCAGTTTTCCAGAACTTGTCAAATGTCAGTCAGAATTGTTCTATTTTACACCCAGTCTCCTACTGAGTGTGAAAAAAGCCAGCACTATGCCTCATCACACAATATTTACATAAATGTAAATAAACACAGCATCTAGTAAACACAACATTTGCCAATAGAACTTAGCAATTTATTTTTAGCATTGAAAGCATTTACATATCCAAACATTCAATTGTACTCAACCATTTGGTAAAAACAATGTGCAGAACTCTATACACAAAATATATTAAAAGTAAATAATGTATTCTATTTAAACAAGTTCAAAGCTACTGTTATGTCCACAGATTCATAGTCACATTAACACAGAACTAGCATTAACTGTGACAAACCAGTTTTTTCAATAGAACCAGTGGGATGAGCTTATACTCCAAATTCTGAACCACCATGGGAAACGGTCATCATGGTTGCAAAAAAATAGGACAATAGGAAAATATACCTCTTGACTCATATATGCAACTTCCTTCATTGCAATCTATCAGTGAGGGCTTATGAATGTTCAGGTGGAAGAACACTCCAACCAAATTTGTTGTGGATTTTAGAATAAATGGATGGCTTGCATTGACAGAAAGCTAGCTTTCTCCAAAATCATTGTTGTGCTTGTCTGATGGAGGGAGTCAAAGTTTCCTTTCCTGAGTTGCTTACCAAGAAATTTGAAAGCTATCCAGGGAGAGATTCCACACTCAGATTATGAGCCATTTAATATTGCTCCAAGTCTGTGTTGCCAGCAACCCTTCTCTATTTCAGAACCAGGCACCGGCTTTGGCTTTGTCCTGTTCCAGTGCTGTGGAGGAAAGAATATATTTAGATACTGCAAGTGCAGAAATACAGCATACTATCGTAATATATTGTTTTATAATACACTATCATATTATGTATCTTATGTAAATATGTAGAAAAAAGACAAATTATCCTTTTCCTCTCCTACCTGTGTCATAGACATCTACAGAGCCATGGAATGATGCTGGCCAACTGGTGGTGGGCTCCAGTTCTGTCTTGATTCCCTCTGTAGTTACAGAAGAAGAGCTACAGGATGACCTTATGCCAGGCAGCAGAAAGGGATTGAAGCGATGGTCCAAACCAGTGCTGTGGCTATGATGGAGTATGGAATGGGGATGGGCATGGCGTGCATGCATATGAGGGTACATCTCATGGACGTGAGAGTATCCAGTACCACTTTGGCCCCCAAGGCCATAGGGCCATGAGTCAGTAAGTGCTGCTGGAGGGGGTAGACCAGGCTGGGTCAGACTGTGAGCACTCCAAATGTTTGTGTCTGCAGAGTGGAACGATGTCCCAGCAGGGAAATCTGCATGGACTGAGGGGATGGGGGAACTGGTCTGAGGTGTATAACTGCTACTCCACAGTGATGATGGTAACGAGACACACTGAGAGTCAGAGGGTGAACTTCCATCTAAAAACATCAAAAACAACAATATAGCTATTAAAAGAGGATTGTGTATAATCACAAAAGTTGAAAGCCATTTTTCAATCCAATGCATGTAGACTCCTCTTACCTTTCCATAGTACTCCTGAGATGGGACTGTTGCTTTTGTCATTACCAAAGGTACTTGATTGACTCAGAGCCCGGGTGAAGTGCTCATCCACCACATCGCCAATGTCCCCACGAAAATATGTGAAGAGTACACATCTGGAGCTCAAGTATTCAGCCTCAGCTGGCTGGGGTTCTTTGCATTTTATCTCCTCCTCACCATTTTGCTCCACCTCTCTTTCCAGCTCAGTTTCAGCTCTGCGTTTCTCAGCTTGCTTACTCTGGCCAAAATGTGAAGGCAGGTCAACAGGCTGTGACATCCTGCTATAGGCACTGAACTTCTTCTGTAGATGAAATACATGGACTTACTAAAAATTACCACCAGTCATCATTTTTTCTGACACATTAGTTTTCTTGCGCTGGTCACACTAAAACACTTTTACATGAAAGTTGTTTGCTAACATATTTTAATCCTGTTGAGTAGTCAAACAATCCTGTATTAGGGATATCAAATGTAATCTTAAGTAAGCTCCACTGCTTGTATTTACCACAAACAGACTTTTAGTAAAATAATTTTTTCAACTACATTTTTACATAGTTTACATGTATTTCATATATCATACGCTGCTTTGTTTAAATTGCTTATAGGCTTGCTAAATGTTTCTGTTATTCTTTTATATTGCCTAAACAAAATGTTTTAATATATATATAAAGGATCTATATCCTAACCTATATCCTATATATATATATATATATATATATATATATATAACCTATATCCTATCTATATCCTATGATCTAAAGGATCAGTGGAATAACTTCACTTTAAGGTCCATTTGTGTTAACTGACAGGATGGAAAACTTACCTGCTGTTGCTGCTGTTGATGATGATGATGAAAGTATGCCGCTTTATAGGCTGCAGCTGCTGTGGCTGGCAGATAATGATGAACTCCATAGTTCTGATGATACATAACATCCAGGCAACTCATGGCAGATGGCTGTCTGAATCTTTGGCGCGTCTTCGGCCGAGTGGCTCCTCAACACCAGATTAAAATCCCTATCATTACGACCGTCTTTATAAACCTGAGCGTAAACAAAAGCACCCTAGTCTGTAAAAGGAAAAATTAGCATACAAAAAGTGTCTCTAGTCTTGGATTCACCACCTACAGTTCATAGATCAAAATAAAGGAACGGGCGCAGGCGCTGCTCCCTAAAGAGTTGCCAAAAGTTGAAGGAGCTCCGTTGATTGGGTGGAAGTTTAGCGCGCCGTGATTTGATTGGAGGCTTATTCAAAGGCTGCTGCACACCCACTTTTAGACCGTCGTGACAAACCACCATTAGAGGGCTTAAAAATAAAACTGTTCTGATTAACAATAAATAAATCAGGAATCTATAAGCCTCAATTAACTAAAAACAACAACAACAACAACTTATTAATATAGATTTAGTTTCAATCTCATACAGTCACACATGACTTGTTATTTAATATTTTGGAATCATATACAAAGTTTGCGCTTTGAGATAAATGAAATATTTATTTGCCAATATAAATTATCTAACGGGATAACCAATAAAGTACTTATATTTACTGGAACTTTAGCGTTGCAGCCTGCCATCACGTTTAACCAAAGATGTAACATATTTCATTTGTAGCTTTTTCCCAAAGTTAAATAGACTCATAGAAAACTTTCTCTTGACTTTTTTGTAAAAAAAGAAACGTACTTTTCCTTAATTTTCCTTACTCTGATTTGCCTGTCCTTTTGCTTTAATTAAAATAATGCAACTCTTGAGCAGGTCTGTGCTGCCACCTACTGTAGACCCTGAGGCGGTCTGAACGCACACACACACACACACACACACACACACACACACACACACACACACACACACACAC